>JAPYZF010001372.1:0-11494 GCA_030523045.1 Meteorus cinctellus
GGTTATGTTCAGGAGGTCTTAAAACGTCGAGATCTATGAAAAACTCGACTTTTTATTTTCGGGGTAAAAACAATAACTTCCTATCGGGAAGTTAATTAAATGCACGTATAGCTTACTATTCCGTTTATCGAAACTTGTATGAATAATAGCAGAGCACGAACATTCACTCATTCGTGCACAACACCAATTTACGGATGATTTATTTACACTTTTTTTATTGAACATGGAACCGTCATGAATCAAGATTAAATTACCTTTTTGAGATCTAGTAAATTCTAAAGGCATCGTCGCAACTACAATCATATTATCTGCACGATATTCTAACAATATAGACATGCTGATAGCTGTCCACTGTATATGATAGCTCTGTGAATAGCAAAATGATAGTGACAACGATCTACATGACAATTAATATGCTAATGAATGAATTTACCTACACACACAATGCTATGACACAGTACAATATATTGCCATAGCAATACAATTATACATATAAATTACCGATTATCGTGTTTATAATTACTTTACGGATCAGTTGTCGTTAGATATTTAGTCTTGGGATCGCTTGTCTTCGAATCTTTTGTCGCGAACCTCTTGTCGTCGGATCTTTTGGGTTCGGTTCAAAAGTCGTGTTACCCTCGTATCAAATCGACAACGGTGATCGATTTGTTTATCTGTGTTTCTTATAAAATAAATTTGGAGAGATTTGTAGCCTTCGTTTGGCGATGGCAATAGATCGATCATGATGATAAATTCGCCCTTATATTTTGAATGTCGGCATGTAATCTTCGCGCGCAATATTTGTTGCGCCAAACGATGCCATTTGAAAACATGAATTGTACTTACGTATGCTTACCAAGAAATGTTTCGATTCACCTGTATTACCTGATACCAACATCAATCAAATAATGGTTGGACTGCTGAATGCCATTCTAGCAATTCAACTTTTCCACATTCCTGGTTATTCATGCTTAAATTTAAACGCATTGCAATACATGCATAAATCATTCATGTTCCCAATACTAACACTTGGATAAAGATTGTCATCATAATTAGGATTGTAACTTAACGCTCTAAGATTCAAATCAATGTGTACTGAGCATCTAGATCGAGGAATGCGTACTCGCGCGGTTTCTAACCACCTCCCGCTGAATATCTTCTTCAGATAGACGGGTTTAAGCAATGTTTACTCATACCGCGTTCAGTCTTATTTCTCGCTGAAGATCTATTTCAGATGAAAGAACTCGATCAGTGTGATCATAAAATAAATTTTAAGGTAGTTATGTTTGAATGAAATTTATCTTATTATTTTCTACACAAATATTCCTCTAATCAACTGTGCATAAAATGTAGAGTATTTATGTTCGAAATGAAAAATGTAAAGGTTAAATTTCCATAAAATAAACTGAATTCAACTCTCGGTTATTCTTTTTACAGCCAAAAGTGAACGATTTCGGGTTAGAAAAAGTTAATTCGGATAAACAACCAGAAGTTGGAGCGTTTCTCAAACAACTTATTCCCAACCGACCAAGTAAGTCAGTTATCGACAGAATGCATACAGGGGACGGAATCAATAATCAATCTGATGTTTCAACTCCAGTTTTTCATCAAGTAGAAATTGATATCCTTACTAGAAGTATTTCGGGCAAAAGTCGAGATTTGAACGAAAATAATGACAGTAGCGTACACTTCATTGAGCCTACTTGAAGCCAAGATATTGACGAAGGAGTACAATCTAAAGCTCAAAATTTAAATAAAGATATCGACAATAATGTGCAGTTTGTTGAGTACAACAGAGTGAAGATGCAAGTGTTTTGGCCTCATCTTCTGCGCCAGGAACAAATACTTTGTCAACTTTGGATAAGCCATTGAAGCAGAAAATTGCAACACCCGATAATTCTCGAGTCTTGTAGAAATGAATGTTGCTGAAATTGTACGGTCTTCATCAGTTCTCTGATGAAGAACATAAAAATATTTGGGGTTGCTTCTGGGATTCAGATTTTGCATCTCGACGTAATTGGCTGGTTCAAATAGTAAAAATCCAAGAACTACAAGCATAAAAAAAAAAAGAAAATCAATGTGCACAGACAAGAGATGAAAGCCGATAGGTTCTTTCACAAAAAAAAATGTCGATGTTCAAGTGTGTCGTTCATATTTTCTGGAAACACCGGGATTCAAAATTGATTCCATTACTATCAAATGTAATGGATCAATAAAGCGTTAACAACTATGTTCAGATGCAAAAGAAAAATAGAGATGCGAAGAAACCTGAAGTTGAAAAAAACCTAAAAGGGAGAAAGCAGTTTAGGAGCCCATATTTTAAGTGTTTTTCGTGAATTCGTTTCAACAGGAAAGAAAAAATCAGACTCTGCTCAAACTTACAAGCTATTTTATTAATGTTTTCAAGTACATACAGTAATTCTATCAAATCATGTCTGCCGGAAATAGTAGAGTGAGAAGCTGCTTCCCATGAACGGTCGCCATCAGGGTTTGCTGCTCGTGAAAAATCCTGAAATTACAATTTTTTCTGGAATCCCTATTTTTTCTTCCTCATTAGCAACATATTTTTCCAAAACATCGACTCAACTTTGATCAAAAGATTTGAAAACTGCATGTTTTTAAGGTGTTTGTACAAAATGTCATGTTTTAACACCATGTTTTTTCACCTTTTTTGCATTTGAAAACATTTTTTAGATGTCAAAATCATCCCAGAGTTTAGTTCATATAGAAGGTATTCGAATAAGGAATATTCACTCTAACGTCCAGGATGATTGGTGGACAACTTTTCAAGCTAGAATTCCCACCAGTTGAAAGAAGTCGTTTCCAGAAGAACGCATTTTAAAATAAAAGTACAACCTCGCCGAGCTGCCTTGGTCATCAAAGCGCTGCATCTATTCTACCCTTTCACGTGCCGCTTATCTATTTTCTGGGCAAGATTGAAGCTCTGCGAGCCAACTACAAGTTTTAGCCCGTTCATGAGCATTAGAAGGGCTAAATTTCTTTCGCAGGAAGACGCAGTAGTCAAAAATGCTGTAATTTCAACTATTCTCAGGCCAGACTGTAGGTGTTCTGGAGCCAATCACCAAACGGTCGAATTGGAACTTTCATTGTCATTCTGCATATGACCGCTTCAACATCTCGTCAGCAAATCATCTTTTGAAAAATCTTCGTATGTTGGAAGGATTCCTTTGTGAACTTCAGGGTGTAATGGGTGGGGGTGCGCTCCAGGCTTCGTTCCAAGTGCTGTAGCTGACCGCCACTTGTACCGGTTGTCATCTCCTTCTGAGCAGTTGTCGTGTTGTAGATGTTCGTCTGTGAATATCATGTGCTGAAAAGTTGCCATTATGGTCTTCTTTATGTCTTCGATACTCTCCACATTTTTTTGAATCGCAATTTTCTGAGCTTTCCTGATGTTCGAAACCGAGTTCTCATCGTTTTCTCAACATGGCCTATGCCACTCTTGATAACTGTCAGTCCATCACGATGAGGATTTGGATCAACCAGCGCTCCGAACGTTTTCAAATCTACATCACCGATATGATTGGCTCAGTTTACACCATATAGTTTCTCCGGTCTCAATACCATTATTCTCACAGATTTCACTTCAATTCCCCCCAAGAAGCCTGCATGCGGTTTCGTGCAATTCCCTTCGTCATGGTCCCATTTCATGCTAGATATTCCGCTCTGTTTTTCGATTCTTTCTTCCAAAATACACATGATGACGGTGACTACTTCATACAACCAGATCGACGACTTTTCGGGAGTAATATCCTACGAGCGTTGTAACACCAAAACGTGACTGGAATTCTCGTTTTTTCTAAGTTCCACCCGCTAGAATTTTCAAATTCAAAATAGGTCTCTCATGTTCCTCGTTCTCTTTCTTTCCTGCCGCTATAGTGTTGGGTCTTCACTGACTTTACGATCCCACTCATCATTCCATCATTACCGACCCATCGCCGAAACATTTTTTCCTTCGTTAACTGACCGCGCTCGAATAAATGCACTATCGTGCATTTATTCTCATGACGACTTCGCACACACGCGCGCTCGCCTTGCTATTCTCTAAACCCATAATGGCGTAGCGTTCTCACGCGCTCAGCCATCACCGCTAAAATTTAATTGATGACAATGCAATGCACTGCGTGGCAGAATATGAATCTTTGAAAATATTAAAATAGAAATAAAAATCGTTATAAACATTTATCCCACGACTGCAGCCATCTCAAATGGATTGCATTTTACCAAATAATCACAATTGTACTCCTCTTTTCCTGTAACATTAAGCTGTGAGAACAACTCACGAAAGCCGAAGTGCAACTCGACGAGAGAAAATATTAAAGCCATTCAGCTTTTCGTAAATACCAAGAATCGAACCCCAGCATTTGGACTTTCTGCCCAATGGTCATTCAGTGAAATTATGAATAACAAATCAGAGAACATTTAATAAATTATAACAAATTGTATGAAGTCCGCACGGACTCGAAACTGCTGATATGAAAATCTGCAGTTTTGCAGCGACTCTTTATATTTCTCTGATCTTCTAAATCACTTCTACTCAGACCTTCAGTCTAACAACAACTTCTATCCAGATCTTCTGATCAAGAACTTCTTCTACTCAGACATTCAGTTCGAGAACACGTTTTAAAAGAGAACTAATTAGAAGTCAATATTCAGTAAATCTCGAATTTTTCTCAAGAAGTTAATGCAATCAAGCAACCAAATAATAGGTTGATCTCGCATAAAAACATAATAAATCCGTGCTTTTCATCAAGTTAATATTAAGTGTTCATTGTGTAAATCGGAATTGTTAATAACCAACAATCAATCCAGTGAAGCTAATAAACATAAAACATCAACTCTGATCATTCTGCATTACATTCAATCACACAGCTAATCTTCGACCACTTGAGCCGCGGGGCGCGTAGTGAGCAACGATCCCTCTACGTTATTGGGACTTTTATTCAAAATTCAATTGTTATATATTCTGTTGTATTATTTGAAGCGGGTGGATCAGTCATCAAGAGTGAAAGAAATCATCAATCAAGACTTTTCCACTCGGTCCAACGACCGCATTACATTCAGGTCATAACAATAGCTTTCTACTAGCAGTATTCATACACTTCCTTCGCGGCGGTGTGAATGTAGATCAAATTGCATTGCGAGTTTTCTCAGCTATACCATTTCCGATGTCCAATTAATTGCAGAACAAGTGGGGTTTTGCTTACTCGCTCGCTACGCTCAAATCGCGTTATTAGTTCGGCCGTAATCGTATGACATAAATTTGCGTCACATACACACACACACGCACGCACACACACACCCATACTATGTGCTGAAAATATGCATGTTATGTTGAGGAGGTCTTAAATTGTCGAGATCGGTGAAAAACTCGATTTTTCATTTTCGGGGTCAATACAATAACACCCCATCGGGAAGTTGATAAAACATAGTTCCTCATTGCTCAAAATCAAGGCACGCGTGTAGCATGGTATCCAAATTTCTAATTACTGGTATATGTGGCAATGTTTTAGCTCTAAATCTAATCGGAAAAGGCGATAGAGCGCGAAAGTAAAAAATTGAGAAATAAACTTGAAATAATAATAATATTTATTATTATCATGATAATTAGAAGAAGAAGAACTATGACAGTAATTTACTATTACAATAATTTTGATGATTGCCATTATTATCATGATCATTTTGAAAAAAAATTTTTTATTGATATTCGAGTATCGATATTTCGAAAACTAATCGGAATATCGGAAAATTATATACTAATATTCCATTTTATTTTTTGAAAATCTATCCAAATTCATAAAGGAAAAAATTTTCCAATAAATTTTTTGTTTTTTCACATATTCGAGTATTATTATCTCGTAAACCTATCGAGATATCAAAAAATTTCATTCCTAATGTCCATTTTGTTTTTCGAAAAAACATCGAATCCTCTCAAATAAAAGAAAAAAATAATTTTTTGACTTTGCTTATCGATATCTCGAAAACTAAGCAAGATGTCGAAAAAATTTGTTCCTCATTTTCATCTTATTTCGTCGAGATCAATATAAAACGGCCTTCAAATCGCAGTGCCGTAGAAACCGTGAAATCCTCAAAATCTCTACTACGAAACTGAAGTTAATGCTTCAGTTATACACTCGACGGAAAATCGATGCCCGATAGAATAACTTGTGAGTGAATTGGAAGACCACCTATTATGATTAGTTGTAATAAACAAGAAAAACGTCTTGGTGTGCCTGCATTATTTGATGGATGTGGTTCTACTCAAGTAGGAGAAATTTATAACAATTTACGAATGGAGATTGAATGAGTCTGTTAAAGCGCTCTACTGTGATACTACTCATTCTAACCTCCGTTGAAGAAACAGAGCTGCAGTGATTCCAGAACGTAAACTTGGAAAGAATTTGTCATACCTCCCTTGTAGATACCACATGCATGAATTAGTATTATCCTGTGTACACTCTACGAAAATGCCAAGTGTAATCGGACCAAATGTACCTTTATTCAAAAAATTTCAAAGTCGATAGAGCTCTATCGATGAAACAAAATATAAGTCTGTACAGCAAATTAAATGGGAGAAGATACTACGAAATAAAATATCAGAAGTTAATGCAGGAATTGATGGGCTTTTGGATACTCTTTTACCACGTGATGATTATCGAGAACTCTTGGAGTCGAGTAAAATCTTTTTAGGCATAATGGACTCTGGAAATATCACTTTTTATAAACCTGGCGCATTTCATCATGCTCGATGGATGTCCAAAGCAATTTATTGTTCAAAAATTGATATTTTTCGAGACTGTTTCAAGTTAACTCAGAAAGATAAAAAGAGTTTACGAGAAATTTTCTTATTCATGGTGTTTGTATACGTTTCATTTGGTATACTGCGTCCTTAGCCGCAACTGCTCCGAATCAGGATCTAGAATACATTAAAGCAGTATACAAATATCAAACAATTGATCAACAATTATTGGAAGCGGCTCTTACAAAATTCAGAAACCATTTATGGCATTTGAGTCCTGAAGCAGTGACTTTATCTTTTTAATATTTCTTCCGACGTAAATAGATCACGTGAAAAGGGTCAGTTTGACTCTCCTTAATGCTTCATTTTCAATTCAGACGATTTTTAATGATTTCTCAATAAAAACGTTGATTGTTTATCAATTCTAACTCTGTCAAATTTTTTGGGAGATTTGGTATTGCTACAAACTTCCTTCAATTGGATGATACATGGCTAGATAATCCAGATTATTTGTGAGGGTTGAAAATTGTTAAACACCTACATTTGATCAATAATACTGCAGAGAGAGAGAGCTGTCAAATTGACGGAAGAATATTTTAATACTCTAGTTAAGCACGAATATCAAAAACAGTATGCTATTCAAATTGTGAGTGTTGAAATCACATTTTTTTGCAATAAACAATTTATTTCATTGCAAAAATGATGATAATTTTTCGATCAAAGTGAAGAAATCTTAAAAATTACTATAAGTTCAGCTTTAACTTCGAATAACTCTTAAACTAGTGAATTTATTGAAAAATCCGTCGCTACTTTTTTTGTGGAGCGTTCAATTTCCTACGAAAGTATGTGTTTTTTAATAAGTACATGCTAACTGTAATTGATATTTTTTTCCGAAATTTGCTTGAGCTGTGCCTATAAATTCGAAAGGTGGTAAAGATGTTACGAATGCGATGCAAATCATTTTGAATGCTAGGACGTGTACAAGGAAAATTACATGTTGATCAGGGTAAGAAATTCTGCAACAAAGAATTCAAGGCACTCATGAAAGAACACAATATCCAATTATATTCGACATTTAGTAATCTGAAAGCGTCGATTTGTGAGGGATCCAATTGTACAATGAAAAATAAAATGGAGGAAAAATTCAGTCTTCGGGATGAATACAAATGGATTGATATAGTGTCGGATTTGATGACCGAATATAACAATGCCAAACATCGAAACATCAAAATGAAAACTAAAGATCACGAATCGATGAATGAAAAAGAATTACTACGAACTGTGTATAAGAATTATCAAGTAATAGCTAGAAGACAAAAACGAAATTTGCAAATGGCGATAAAGCTCGGGTTAGTAAGTATAAATATGTATTTGAGAAGGGGTACACACCAAATTGGACGACAAATATTTACCATTGATAAAGTGATGGATACTACTCCACCGACATATAAACTGAAGGATTACCAGAATCCAACAAATCGATAGGTCTGTCTGTGAGGAAAAATTGGTGAGAGTAAAATATGCTGATACTTATTTGATCGAAAAAACATAATGTCAACATAAGGTTGGGATTCGATACTCACACAATACTTGATTAAATAAAAAAAATATGTGAGCGAAACAAAATATCAGTTTTCGCCATTTGATTTTTATTAACCGATTAATTACACATATTTTTCACATTTTTACGTGTCTATATATTGTAAAATTACATATTTTACAATTTCACATCTTGAAATATTGTAAAATTTACATATTTTACGATTTTACGCGTTGGAATATTATCAAATTTACATATTTTACAATTTTACTTATTGACATAATGTATCCATATTGTATACATATCGGATACATTTTACATATTTTACATTTTTTCATGTTGACATATTGTCAAATTTACATATTTTACAATTTTACGTCATCATCATCACCGTCGTCATCATCGTCGTCATCATCATTATGAGACATATTATGATGATTTCGACGCAGAATGGTACTAACTTCATGCTTCTCACTTCTGATCTGATATTGGTTTACCATGAGATTATCATGATCAAAGACATTCGTTATAGTCATCGTTATTGTCTGTACCGATGGGTTTTGGACGCCCTTTGCTTTTTCACACTTCTTATCAGCTACTGTCTTAGATGTATACAATTTAACGCATAACCCCACAGATTAAGTTAACATTTTTCCATCACATTCACCTTTCATTAAACCTAAGACTTTTATCCGTCAACGGTATATTATAAGCATTATTAGGGGGTAGCCGCTTGTGTCGAATTTGTGAATGACAGATTTCATCATTTCATACACATCGAATCCTGTAAAATTATACAAAAGGCTATCGGTATCTGTATACATTAATCTTGCTTGATGACCGGGGAATTTATTTTTTACGTGATTATAATGACAATCATAAATGAGAGTTTTCGACGTGTCAGGGATAGCGAATCCAACGTAGATGGCTTCATCAAATTTCATTCTAGCACGGTTCATTTCAATAGTCACTAGGTCTTTATCAAATATGATGCAGTTATGGAAATTTGGCTTCGCAACGCGTGATCGCGCCCCCCACCGACCTCCCCATTTCGGTACGATCATGACATTTTTCTTCTTACGCACGTTTTCCATAGTCTTACCGAATACCGCATTGTTCATCAACATGGATAAATTCTTTTCGAATTCATTTTTCGGTTTTTTCCTCAAATCTATATTCAAGTCGATGTATTTTTTCAACCATGGTGATCGATTGAATTTTAGCGTTCTATGAAATTTCCGTAACTGGAAACCTAAGCTCAAACATTGCTTCAAATTTTCATAATGTATAATATGTCTCTTTTTCGTGAAGAGTGTTGTAGTTGACTTAGAAGTCTTTCCAGATGGTGGTGTAAAATGTTCTGGGCATAACGGTAAATCGCGATCTAATACATGTTGATCTTCTGAATATTCTGGATCCAATTCGGAAATATAGCCTGTTGATGAATCAGGAATCCCTTGTATTATATTTACATGAATCGTTGGGTTTTTCACCCAGGTGAATCCACCAACAAGCAAATATTCACTCATTGCCGCACCATACAAATTCTTTACATCAAAATACATGAGATATGACTCCTGATTGTTTGGATCACATTTTGCCCCGGTAGTACCAATTGTAGCCTTAGCGTAACAATTAGCACATTGCGCTACATCACCTCACACACCCTGCTCAATAAATAATAACATCTCAGGGTTGGTGAAAAACTCTAATTCAATTTTCGTATATTTGAGTATCGCATCGAAAGCTAAACCAGGGTGTTGGTTGAGACGGGATATTGGGTCATAGGTCAATACACTAATTTATGTACAGAAAACTTAATATTTATTAATAAGAAGCAATAAGAAATAGGAACATGAAGTGAATATAATACAAGAATAGGGGAGAAAAGTGGACTGTATTACGACCGGAATGTTGTTGTGACGTCGAGCGACGTTTTTAAATAAATTTTCAGGTAAATGATTCGAATGGAATATTCCATTCTTTTCTTTCGGGTATGCATGTCGCAGCTATCTATTGACACCTGTTTTGAGGCCTGAAACGGATGCCGAAGAGCGGTATAATATCGCCCATAAAAAAACACGAGTTATTGTTGAACAACTTTTCGGAATGTGGAAACGTCGATTTCCATGTTTACAGTATGGCTTAAGAACGAAATTAAGCACAACTGTGGCAATCATTTGCGCACTCGCCGTTTTGCATAACCTATGCATACGACACAATCTGGATGAATTATTTGAGGGGGAGTTCAATGAGATCGCGTTTGAAAATGACGTTCATCCTGAGCAAAATGGCGTAGGACTTGCACACAGGAACGCTTTCATATTGAGACATTTCACGTAAATCACTAATAATTGTATACATGTAAATATATGGGATGAATATACTTTGCTCAGAGTATTTTTTAAAATAATGTTAATCCTGAGTAAAATGGCGTAAGGCTCGCACACAGGAACGCTTTTATATTGAGACATTTCACGTAAATCACTAATAATTGTATATATGTAAATATATGGGATGAATATACTTCGCTCAAAGTATTTTTTAAAATAACGTTAATCCTGAATAAAATGGCGTAGGGCTCGCACACAGGAACGCTTTTATATTGACACATTTCACGTAAATCACTGATAATTGTATACATATAAATATATGAAATAAATATACTTTGCTCAAAATGAATGTGTATTTATTATTATTAATTGAACATGACTTGAATATAATTGACATATAACTTTGATTTCATAACAAAAAAATAATTTAAAGAACATTATAGTAGATTTGTTTGCCAATCAACTTCACTTGAGTTGGTCTTCGAGTTTTAGAATATTGAGTATTGATATCTTCTCTTCTGCTGCGGCGATTTGCATTTTTTTTGCATGAAGCTCTCGCTGCTGTTCAATCGCTTCTCGTAGTCGTATCAGCCTCAGTTCCCTTTCATCGGCATAAAATTGTGAAGTATATATGTAATTTTGTACAAATCGGGAAAATAAATAAAAGTAATCACGCAACGTTAATAACATGGAATCTTCACTGTAGCAGTAATAAAATTGATATCCACGTACTTGGTGTTATGACCTGAATGTAATGCGGTCGTTTGAACGAGTGGAATAGATTAGATTTTGGCAGTTGATAATTGTAGATGATCGAAAAGTCTAAGTTGATGATTTCTTTCACTCTTGATGACTGATCCACCC
>JAPYZF010001373.1:0-12038 GCA_030523045.1 Meteorus cinctellus
TGACGTTGAGCAGACTGGATTTTCCTGCACCAACTTTACCAATAATTGCTACTAATTCTCCTGATTCAATGTTCATATTAATATCAGTTAATGTATCTTGCAACCATTTAGCATGGACACCATCAAATATCACTGATAATTTAGATTCATTTGCATTCCTTTTGATATCCAACCCTAACTCGTCATTAATATCAACCTCCTGCTCATGTGCTGATTCTTCTCTTTTAGATTCAGTTTCTCTGTACATGAGGAACTTCTGTATACGTTTTACAGACACATCCAACTCGGCCAGGAATGTCACTTCAAATGGGAAGTACATAGTCATAGAGTATTGTAAATTTGCGAAAAAAGCGGTCACCATAAATACCTTTTCAGACGAAATACTATCGCCACTTAAAACCCAAATGAGTATTGTCACAAAAAGTGACAGTCTTGTGACAAACATTGAGAAAGACAGATTACCAGTTCTTATGTATGTGGAATATTTGATGACACTCATTTCACTATTTCGGATCTTCTTGATGATATCTCTGAATAAATATTCCCACGTGTACATTTTAATTGCTTGGATCGATTTGATGATTTCATTTGTAACACAAACTCTCTCATCAGTTCTTATTGCAGTACGTAATCGTAATTTCGACGTTAATGTTCCAAACCAAAGTTGTAGTGGTATAAACAGCAAAGAAACAATAACACCATAAATTGCTGCAACTCCAACTTCTCGATACATCAGATAAGTTGTCAAAACAGTTTGTAATGGACCAACCCAAAGATAATGAAGACCCATGAAATACATATCGAATCTGCCCACATCATTTGATAGTAAATTCACTGCTTCGCCAATTGTTGTATCATCCATTCCAACTTTGGTCAGCTTCAAAGCTTTTCGATAAACTAAAGAACAACATGCAAGACGCAGTTTCATACCCATGTGCCAAATCGCCATTGAATAAGAATTTGAAAGCAATAGATACAATAATGAAACTAACACGATGCCTCCTGCATACAAATATGCTTCTGATGTTGACACACCTTCATCTGCGAAATATCGAAGAAATCGACCAAGTGCAAATGGCTGAAGTGATCTGAAACATATGAAAAACTTTGCTGAATTCGCTAATGAATTGTTCATGTTGAACATTATTCAAATTATAATTCACTCTGGATGTTGACATCCAGAGAGGATGTTTCTTTTTTCTTTTTGCATTTCTTAAACTGATAATCATCAACTTACCGCAAAACAAGTTCCATAACTACCAGTGGTAATGCATACAATGCAATACGAGCACCGAATACTGATATCAAAGCACGTAACAAACTTGGCGTTTTTTTTTCATCATTATGTTCTTTACTGCATCGTTCTTGTTCTTTACTCCAAGCTATTGATAATTTATCACCAATTATGTTGCTCTTATGTTCCTTCAAAGGTCTGTAAAGATCTTCTAACTCCAAATCTCTTTTGTATCCTAAACAAAATATCTTTGTCACCCATCTGAAAATCAATTTGTTTATGTCATTCGATGATAAATTCAATAAAGAAAAATAGCAATTATAAAGAATAAAAATGTAGATTGGGATAATTGAATATACTTACGAGTATGTGAGAATACTGAAAACATTTGCTCCTTCACGAGGACTTCTATTTTTTTCTGCTCCAGCTTTTCCATCCATGTTCTAGTTCGTGTTCTATCAGTGATGAAATGTCATAACACAAGATGAAGAATATCCAGATGTTCATGAAAACAGAAAAGTGAAAAACAATAAGCTGAATGTGAAATAATAAATTTCATATTATTCAGTTTGTTATAGGAAAACTTTATTCTACATTTTATCTGGTAATTGATTTTGCTAAAATTTTTCTAGGCAACAAAAAAATGTAACTGACACAACTTTGTTTTATTATATAACAATCGACACTTCCATCGTCCAATTGTCTAATGACACAATTCGAAAACTTCAATTTGCTTCAACTTCTCAGAACAATTCAGGGATTCTCATTATCAGACAAGAACAAATTTAATTAATCCCACGCTACCACAATTTCATATCAGATTGAATATCAAAAGACTATGCAACAACACCAACAACATTTCAACCATATTTCAATAAATAATCTCTTATTTATCTTACTAATAACTTTATCAACAATTCCATGTTCATAATTACACAAACCATCCAAAAATAACTCCAAATTTCATAAATAAAGTCAATTAGTAAATTTATTTCGAATATTTTATTATCTCAGTCAAGATTGATTAAGTTGAATTTATTTATTGATGCATGGCATAAAATACTCGTAAGCGATGATATCAACACGAAAACAATTAATCCCTCCCCTCACTCCCATTCTACTCCTCAATTCTTCAAACGAGAATGAGAATTTTAACAATGTCAATAGTTCATGTAGCTCTTGATTAATGGTAACGACTAAACATTTTGCCAACTACTGCAATATTTAAACAAATTCAGTCAACATAAATCCTTATCATTAAACATTATAATCGTTAATCAGTAATTATTGCAAAATAGAATTCTAATCATTTCATAATGTCTAGACAACAAAAAAAATCCTAAACATTCATATTAAATAATAATTATTACGATCCATGAGAATAATTAATTGTTATTACAAATATAATTATTTCTTTATTATTCATGAATAAATTATCATTTCTATTTATTTATATAGATGAAAAATTGTTTACGAATTCAGAATGGCAAAAAATAGAAATTATCTTCACACTTGATAATGAAATTCGTTATTATGAATGATTATTTTTAACAAGTTGCTCACTTTCTTGATATAAATTGATGATAACAACTTTTTTATGATAGATAAATATTGAAGATTCATCAACATTGTTTCATTTATAGAATCTGTTGTTTATAATCGACCCACTTGAACACTTAAAGAAATTCGAGGAAATTATAGATATTTATTAATAATGCTCACGATCTGTTTCACGAGCGTCCACAATTGAGACTGATTAAATGAAATGTTTGCATCATGTGTCAACACTCTCGTCTATCGTAGCAGTTATGTATATATATATATTTTCTTATCGTGATTGAACAAACAATGAAAAATCAGACGCTGTTCACTTGCTAAGTGCTATAATCATAGAGCACGAAAAAAAAAAACAATGTTCTTATCTTTACAACACATAAATATTCAATTTTCACTTAAGTAAAATGAAAAACATGAAAAACTGATGAAGAAGAGACTTCACGAATTTATTCATTGATTATAAATTAAAAACTATAAATTTTATTAGTTTTCGTATTTTCTTTTAAACGTTACATCAACTTCACATAATAAAACAAAAATTCTCTACATTCTGGATTTGAGAAATCCGAAATAATTTTGTAACAGATAAAACGAACCATCAGTTGAACGTATGATTTATTTTTTTAATAAAAATATTCTTAAATAATTTTCTGTTTATCCAAATAGTAATTGAAATGAAAATAACCTTCTTGTGCATTTAATAATAATAAAAAAGAAATATTCACGGAAAGTATAAAACGATCAGATGATTAACACAATCAATGCAATTACGAAGACAATCAGTGAAATGTGAAGCAACTACAGTGACATGTGATGAGGATAAAATACTTTTCCGTATCGCTCATTTCCATCATGCACTACAAACATAAATAGATACACTCGACTCATCCTAACTATACTTTGCCCAAAGTTTACTTCATATCTTGTAATATGTCGTAATAATTGATATAAGTAAACACCTCATAATGTGTCTAGAAATATTCTATAAATTATGCTTCTAATTCCGGTTCATTTTAATGTTCAGTTTCAAAAGTAAAGTAAAACGATTTTTAATGCCTAACCCAATTATTTCGTTACAACAATAAAAGATAAACAACTGACAATGGAATTACTTTAATGACCCAAATTCATTTTGATTCTAAATGTCTAATGAACATTCAGTACCGGAATTTTTTTTATTTCATTCTTTTTCATCTGAAATAACTGGAAAATATTGAAATGTGAATATCGCTCGTTTTAATTACATCAAGAAATTCAATCATTGAAACTTTTGTCTAATCTACACTTTCTTTGATGTCTATCTGTTATTCATTCATGAAATTTAAACTTAATGTACCTCGTGTACCGCCAGAACTCTTCTCAACAGCCTCTCGGATGGTCCGTGAACAAGACTTGTTCATGAGTATCCAAACTCTATTGATTGATTATAATACAAGAAAGTATCCAAACAAAACAACACAATCATGCGTAAGTTAACTATCTCAACTCAAGAATGAATACCAGACAAGAAATCCATCGCAAACGGCAGCTCGACTGGTTATTTTCGTTGTCCCCTCTCATCTACCAAGTCGATGATTTTTATTGGTCTATAACTAATCAACAGCACAATCCAATGAAATTTATAATTTGAAAGATTGCCCCCACAAATTTCTAGTCAGGTATTGACAGTGAACAAGAACTCATTTACACTGTGGAAAACATATTGGAATTAATATTTACATTATTAGTTATCGATTCGTCTCGGATTTCATCGCATGTGATGGAAAATAACCGGAACGTGATCGTTCTCAGTGCATCGACAGGTAAAAAAATTGTAACATGACGAAAAGCATATCGTGAGCTTCTCAACTGAAGATAATGGCAAAGGAGATTAATTTCTTTTGTGTAAAAATGTTTGGGTCATCATAAGAATATGATACTATCAGTATGATAACATAGCCAGAGATTATCAATCACTTTCATTGTGATTAAACAATTCGAATCTTATTAACTTCTCAGAAAAACCCAATCTGCATCAAAATGTATTGGTTTCATTCCTTAACTGTTGAATGTCAATATAAACAGTTTGCTATAATGAAGTAATGTCAAATTATTGCTTATTATTCTTTTGTTCATTCCACAAAGACAAACTCTATTGATTTGGAAGCACATTATTTATCAAACTGTACAAGAAACAAATGTTACACTTGAAATTTCTAATTCACTTATTCAGAAAAAGAAAAAAGTATTTATATTCAATTGAACGCATTTATCACAAAGAATGAACTTCTGTATTATCATCACATTCATTACTCTGACCTACCTAAATTAACATAAATATTATCACTTGAATTTTTTTTATGTGACTGAAGTAAAATGGAAAGATTAGTTTGCCTGATCGTTCATTTCCCCAGGGCTGATTAAAGTCATTTGGGAAATTATATTAACAAAACATCAATATTTCTCAAGCGTTCACATATCGTTATGACTCTGATATAAATAATCACAAAACTTTCAATGTTCCAAAATAATATTTATCATTATTGGAATCATCGATTTAGTGAAGAAATTACTTGACGCTTATGAAAATATGAAAATTATAATCTGCAATTGATAATGTGATTCTGATAATGATGATGAAGTGATAGAAACTTCGAGAAAATTTCAATAATTTAACGATAAAAACATAACTTTGGTTTTGAATCATTCGAATATGGAACAATGCAATACTTTTCTCTATTTCTTTAAGATTTGGTTATAGTCGTAATCGCTTTGAGCTGTTACGGAATCAGTTTCAGTGTGTCTTTCCTTGGTTCATTTCCTCTTCATTTGGAATGTATTTGAATTAACTGTACTCTGGGGATCCAAATGTGTCATCAAACATGTCAGCTCCAATCTGAGGTGTCTCCCTAAGTTCCAAGTCACCTTCCGATTGTTTCTAATCACGTCATGATCCAAGTAGAGAATTCAATGTCTATGTAAGCTCACAAATGATGACAATAATTTCACAGTTAAGAAATAATATATTCAGAAATTCATCTAATGTTATAGTGTAGATGAACTCAATTGACTTTTTTCGTAATTTTCCTTAGCAACTGACACCAGTTTTTCAGCCATAGAATTTCCTGCTTTATTTACCATATTCGACAGGAAACCATTTTTGTTTTGTAGCAACACATAGGGATGGTCAAATTCCTGTAAGTAATTTAAAATTAAAGGAGACAACAAAACAGCCATCAATAGATTAATATCTGATCTTACCACAACGTTGCCAGCATCAATGACTAAAATTCGATCGCTATCCATCACAGTGTTCAATCGATGAGCAATTGTGAGTAACGTGCAGTCCGAGAATTTCTGTCTGATGGTTAATTGGATGAATTCATCGGTACACGAATCAACATTCGCTGTTGCTTCATCCAGAACAAGAATTTTATTTCTCTTGACAATAGCACGAGCGAGACAAACTAACTGACGTTGACCAACGCTTAAATTGGTTCCACCATCATTAATATAGAGTTCCAATATTTTTTTTAATTGGACATCTTCTAACGCCGCCCAAATAACATCATCTTCATATTCTCCAAATGGATCAAGATTTTTTCTGAGGGTTCCCGAGAACAAAAAAGGCTCCTGTGGAATAATACTAATTTTCGAACGCAGATCATGAAGTCCAATTTCACCTGTATCAACACCATCAATCGCAATAAGACCTTTTACATCAGCAAGACGAAATAGTGCTGACATTATTGATGATTTTCCAGCTCCAGTACGTCCAACAATTCCCACACGTTCTTTCGGCTCAATTGAAAAATTCATATTTTTAAGTGCAGGTGATCCATTCGGCGCGTATGTTAAATAAACATTTTTGAACTCAATTCTCCCTTCCTGCGGCCAATCACTCGGTGGTTTCTTATCCACTGAACTTTCCAATGGTGGTTCACTATCAATATTTGTATATTCTTTAACACGTTCCACCGCTGTTATTCGGTTTTCCAATTCAGCACTTTGTCTCATTCCCCATTGCAATTCAACCATTAATCCAAAACATTGTGTAATCGCTAACCCAACATTTGCACCATTACCAAAGACCGAATTCTTCGGTATTAGCAAGAAACTGATTGTCACAAGAATTGTGTAAGTGACATTGATGCAATCCAACCAAAATGCAAATGCACGAGATGTCACTGTGTATAAATACCAAGCCGACGAATGAAGATCTTGATGACGATCGAATTCTTCTGTAAGTATTGCATTTGCTTCAAATGATCTTATTGTCGTCAATCCTCCTAATGTAGCACTAAAATGATTGTAAATTGGAGATCTTGTGACACCTTCAAGACGTTTGATGCTGCGACTCGTTGCAACATAGAATAAACGGAAGAAATATAATGCTATCGATATAACAATTGATGGAATCAGCAACCATGGATTTGTTATACCAACAACTATGATTATACCTAAAATCTCTAAACTTATTTGGAAACATTCAATAAACGTAATTGGCAATGATTCATCAATTGTTCCCATGTCTTTTGTAAAACGATTTAAAATACGGCCAGATGTGTTTGTATTTAGAAAATACATTGTGGCACGAGTTATGCTATAAAACATGGCATCATGAAGTCGTTTGGACGTCCGAATACATATACTGAAGAAAGTTAATGATTGGAGAATACTGGATGCTATTGTTACTGCAAGTAAAATACCAAAAATGTATATGCACGTAGTCCTTGATAGTATTGAATTGTAATCAGTTGAAATACTCGTCGTGCTAGTGGCTGAGTGATTATTTGAATTGTCCTGATGCTTTTCTTCTAATCTGATCCAAAACGAGAAAAACCAATCAATCCCACTTGCACCCAGTTGAGTTATAATAAAAAGTGATAAAATCATTGCTAAACTACAACAATTCGCTCCAGTTTTTAGGTATGATATGTAAAGATGTTTATTGACTTTTCCGCGTGTTCGAGTTTCTTCAACTTCTGTCGGTTCCTCTTGATTATCATTTTCTGCATCTTTAGCTGGTGAGGATGCAGATGATGAAGCCGTCGTGATACAGAAATCTCCACGATTGTAAAATATGGATCCATCAATCGCTTTATCAGTGGGCTTTTGTTCAAGTATACCAAAGTCCACTTCCATATTTACAAGTTGATCGTATGTTCCTGCAGCAATTATATCACCATTTTTTAAAACAATTATTTTGTCTACATTATGTAGAAATTGAATTTGGTGAGTGACAAGTATTCTCGTGCATCCTGCTAAATATCCTTGGATGCATTCTTCAAATAACAATTTTCCAACGTGAGCGTCAACAGCACTTAGAGGATCATCAAGAAGATAGAGTTGTGCATCACTGTAAACCGCACGTGCTAAATTAATTCTTGCTTTTTGTCCACCTGATAAACTTACTCCACGTTCACCAACAATCGTTTTATCACCGTGAGGAAGAAGTGTGAAATCACGTTCTAATTGACAAACTCTAATGACATTCCAATATTTTTGATCATCCATTGGTCGTCCAAAAAGAATATTTTGTCGAACAGAAGCAGAAAACAACCATGGCTCTTGACTTGCGTATGATATTTTATCAGGTACAATTATATTTCCTTTCGTCACTGGAAGTTCTTTCAATATGACGTGAAGCAAACTGGATTTTCCTGCGCCAACTTTACCAACAATTGCCACTAATTCACCTGATTTAATATCTACATCAATTCCATTGAATATATTATCTAACCATTTGGCATGAACGTTCTTGAACATCACAGACGATTCATGATGTTTCTCATTCTTGTTATCAACTTGTGATTCATCACTATTCTCCATGTCTGCCACAGATGTCAAATCTTTTTTTTCACTCTCACCAATTATAGCTGAATATGTCGATCGAAATTCATTGTGCATCAAAAATGTTTCAATACGTTTCAACGAGACATTTAATTCAGCCGTGAGTGTAACTTCATTCGAAAAATACATATTCATTGAATATTGTAAATTTGCATAGAATGCAGTAAGAATAAATATCTTTTCAGTCGAAGCTATTCCCCCACTCACAATGTAAATAACAATTGTTGCAAATAATGATAATCTCGTCACATATACATAAAGAGATTGTAGAATACTTTTTACATATGTAGAGTATTTGATGGCATTCATTTCTCTATTTCGAAGCTTTCTAATCACATTTCTAAATAAATATTCCCAAGTATACATTTTAATTGCTTGAATACCTCTGAGAATTTCATTTGTCGCACAGACTCTTTCATCAGTTGATTCTGCAGTACGCAATCGTAATATCGATGTTATCTTAGCAAACCAAAGTTGCAGTGGTATAAACAATAAGAAAATAATAACACCATATATAGCTGCAATTCCAACTTCCTGATACATAAAATAAGTTGTCAAAATTGTTTGTAAAGGTCCAATCCAAAGATAATGAAGACCTATAAAACTGGAGTCGAATCTACCAACATCATTCGACAATATATTCACTGCTTCACCAATTGTTGTTTCATCAATGCCAACCTTGGACAGCTTCAAAGATTTACGGTAAACTAAAGAAGAACAAGCAACACGCAATTTCATACTCAAGTGATAAACCTCCATTGCATAAATACTTGAGAGAAATAAATATATTGTTGATGCAAGTATGATTCCACCTGCATACAAATATGCCTCAGATTTTAACATATTGTTGTCTTTGAAATAAAGTAAAAATCGTCCAATTGCATATGGTTGAAGTGATCTGGAATAAATAAAATGACATTTTATTTAAAAGATAGCAGAAATGAAATAATCAGTGCAATCAATCCGAATTCATGAGAATTCTTTATCAAAAAAAAAAACACAAAAATAGGAGTTGATCAAAGTTGATGAAGAAATGATAACGTTTGATATCAAATTTAGTCACATTGAAATGGCATTTTCATTGATATCATCCTGATTTTCTCTCTATTTTTCACTTTCAAAACTAACATTCATCTACTCACCGCACTACAAGTTCCATCAGTATCAAAAATAATGCAAATAATGCATGACGAGAACCAAAAACTGATATCAAAGCTCGTATCAAACTTGGTTTTCTCTTTTTATTATTATTACTTTTATTGTATCGTTCTAATTCTTTATTCCAAGCTGCTGATAATTTGTCACCGATAATACTGCTCGTATGTTCTGTCAAAGGTCTGTAAAGATCTTCCAACTCCAGATCTCTTTTATATCCTAAACGAAATATTTTTGCCACCCACCTGTAAATTCATTTATTTTTGTTATTGAATTGTGCAATTGGTAATTTATCAATAGATTGAATTATAAGTCGATATGGAATTTAATTTACTTACGAAAATGTTAGCACACTGAAAAAATTCGCTGCTTCTCGAGGATTCTGTTTTTTTTCTGTTTTCACTGCTCCGTCCATTGTTTGAATTGTCCTCTATCAGTGATGATAGAAGACAATTAGCATCACACAGGATATAATGACACATTCCAGATGTTCATGAAAATTAATAGAAAATCATCTGGTTAATAATATAGAAACGATTAAATATTTGTATTGATTGGTTTGTTCAAAGAAATTCAAGTTCTCTTCTGAAAAATGAATTATCAGGAAAACTTCATTTATCAATGGAATCTTTGATGTAATGACATTTCTTTATCATCAAACACAATTGGAAGTTGTTTTACCTTCACTAAACTCAGTTCTTTCCGCTTTCCAAGATAAAAACAATTCTGATATTGAAATTACAATAAATTCGAGTAAAATATATATTTTTATAATTTCTATTAAAAACTTTTATCACTGTAGGAAGCTCATAAAAATAATCTATTAAATCATCACATTAATTATCATTAATTGGACGTATATAAATATTTAATTTACATTATTGGTAACACTACAATCAAGTTAACAGTAAAAAATAATTTAAATATTTTCAACAGTCAACCAATCACAGTATTACTCTGTCAGGTCACAAACACCGAAGATATATAAACGGAGCTGCACGTGGTGAGGTTGATGATCTCGCCCACATGGCTCATCCCCACCAATTACTACAAGTCGTAATGTCACTGTTGATTCATCCCCACTACATACTACGTTACATGCGTTGCCCGAACATTTCATTGAATGGTGCAATATTGAGTAATTTAACAAATACATCATTGCATCACTTATCATTTCATAGATTATTACATTCTGAATTCTAATTTGTTTAAATTAATTGTTTCTACGATTTAACGGTGATGAAGAATGATGCGTTAATTATATGCAAAGTTCTAATACGATTACAAGAAAATAATAACTATTGATAAAACAATTTTTATATTTAAATAAATTAATTAATTAAGGAAATTAGTATTCATAGTCGTGTAATAAATGTTTAATTATAGCATCGAATTATTCCATTTCGTTTGAAGACACTACAAAATTTCTTATGGTAAACATTTCCACACTCCGTTCACATTGCTGAACTTATTGATTAATATTAATATACTTATATAATTCATTCAGGCGTAAACATACAAAATCAGTAAAATAACGTACTATTAAAAAACTTGTATTTGCGTCCATGAGTTTGGCGATTAAAACTTCCCATTCAATTGAATTAAAACTCTTCATCTCAAATCCAAATGTGGACAATTATTCATAATCCAATATTGTTATATAACGAGGAAATGCGAATAATTCCTCACATTCACAATTATTTTGTGATGTGTGACCAGTTCACAATTATAAAAATAGTGAAGAAAAATTTTTAATGTTCTATATTAGAATCTTTGATTCTAGAGAAATTCGACGGAAAATTATGGAAGAAAGTGGATCCTAAAATCTCTGTTCTTCAATTGATCTAAAGTGAAGTTGAACTTAATCGATGTTTATTGTAATTCGCCTCTGCAAGAGCCACCAACGTTTCTGCTAAAACGCTACCGGTTTCCCTCACCATTTGGAAGAAAATCCCATGGTCATTTTGTAGCAACACATGTGGATGGTCAAACTCCTGTAAGTAAGAATGAATTAAGTAAAAATGAATGGGAAGTTTCTTCAGTGAAATAGTGATGGGATCTTACCACAACTCTACCGGCATCGATAACCAGAATTCTGTCGCTATCTATAACAGTATTGAGTCGATGAGCAATTGTGATTAATGTACAATCCGAAAATTTCCGCCTGATGGTTAATTGGATGAATTCATCGGTACGCGAATCAACATTCGCTGTTGCTTCGTCTAGAATAAGAATCTTATTTCTCTTAACAATAGCACGT
>JAPYZF010001386.1:0-10913 GCA_030523045.1 Meteorus cinctellus
AATAATAATAATAATAATAATAATAATAATAATAATAATAATAATAATAACAATAATAATAATAATAATAATAATAATAATAATAATAATAATAATAATGATAACAATAATGATGATGAATGTTTTGCAATTATCAAAAACTTGTTCCAATTCTCATTAATCTGGAACAAAAAACAAAAATTACTCTATCTTCTTAATAGGAGCATAATATGTTGCGTCGAACTTTTTATCTATAAAAACTATGCATAACTCACCATTATCATCCAGGCTCTCACAACCACTATCAGTTTCGATCCCCATCTGAACTTGCGCCATGTACCCCACATCATTGAAAGCGTTGTCATCCACCAGCATCGGTTCGTGAAATAAGTTGACTGGGAGCATGGCTCCATCACCATGGAAAACGAATGGAGGGATGTATCCTTTCCTCTCAGTTCGATGATCATCTTCAATCTGTATCCTCCGACACCACCATATGCGCTCATCGTGATCTATGATCACCATCGCATCGATTTCATTGATTTGTATGACTAAACCATCGGTGGTACCATATGCATCTCTGAATCGGGATATGAGACCGATCACTTCACTTATCCATCCATCGTTGGGGAACTGGCACCATTCTGTTGGTAAATGTAATGTATACGTTGGATCCATTTTTTTCTACACTGTCACAATGTTGATGCAAGCAGTTGATTCATCAAAGGTTGAAAACAAACTGTGCAGTCTCTTTTGGATAGGCGTGTTTCGAGATGAAATTTTCATTTACGCACACCTCTATATTTTCCACCAAGACGGACAAACATTTTTTCTTTTTTTTAATGTATAGCAGTTTGTATTCAATATCATATGGAAAGAAAAGGACATATTGACATAGGAAAATGGACCCCCCTACCGCTTTTCACGGTCATTGGGTATAGGTTGATAAGCGGTACCCTAGCAGTATCATAGGGATAGTTATCTCACGGATGCACGAAATGTGCACTATCGCAGTGTGTGATGCATCAAATAAACAAAACATTTCTTTTTTTTTTCGGTATCTATAATATTATATTCATTCTTTGCATTTCGTTACAGTTGTTTTACACAATCGTCATATAAATGATCATCTTTTTTTCTTCTCATTAATATACGTATCTTTGTTTTTTTTCTCATTGATACACATGAGACAATCTTTAATTACTGGAACCACCCCATCAAATTCATCGTAATCCTCAGCTTTTGAATTATAATCCTTCCAACATCTGCGGTGTGATTGTATATCCTCATATTCTTGTTATTCTGTGGGTAATTTACCCCAAATATCGATGATTTTCTTCGCAGCAAATTTCAAAATGAATTTCTTCGGAAAGCACGCAATATCTTCAGATTTCATATCCTCAATTCGCTCACCTAGTTGATAATATAACTCAAATGATCGACCAATCGATGGTCTATGCATTCGTGTTTGTTGGAACCAACATTTCAATTGTTGAACATTCGCCATAGCGCAGAAATAGATGGTTCCAGATTTTCTATACGTATGGTGACAGCAGTTCTTCATTTTGATATCTTTCAATGATGGGCATCCGTAAAATTCTAGATTTATAATGGTTTTGGAGCGATCAATAAGACTTGAAAGCCATTGTTTCTTCTCTACTCCTTTTACATAAATGTAAGAAACGTCTTCCAGCATAATATCCAAAACATTGTTCAGTCGACGGTATGGTATATCTCCAACCTCCCACAATATTCCATGATAATTGCGCATTAACCACGAATTCATTATAACCATACTCTTGAATTTCATACCGATTCATTAGATCTATACCCATTGTTGCAAAATCATCGAGCTAACGCTCAATACAACAATCACTACCAGTCAATAGAGTAGTTTGGATCAAAACCACTTACCATCGTGTTCGGATGGTAAAACAGAGTGAGTTAGAACCCGCCTTACCCTACTACTGATATCGATGCTCGGATATTAAAAAAAAAATTTTTTTTTTGAAGATGATTGTAATAGGAATGATCAAAATTATTCTAATCGTCAACTACCGTCATAGTTCTTCTTCTCCTCATTATTATCATTATTATTATTATTATTACTTCTTAATTTTCGCACGATACTGCCTTTCCTAATTAGATTTAGAGCTGAAGCATTGCCAAATGTACCAGTAATTAGAAATTTGAATTTCGCGCTCCACGCGTGCCTCATTTTTGACCAATGGAGGACTATGTTTCATTTTTTCTAATATTGCGACATATGACTAGCTTCACACAGTAATTTGATTCTTGGTGGCAAAGACAAAACGGTTCAAATTGGTGAAACGTTTTCAACTAAACGTAAATATAACCGTTGACATATTACTGAACAAATGACCATTACTGTTCTCGGTTTATATTGCAAGGAAGACAAGACGGGCCTTTTTTTCGAATCAACAGTAAATCAAAGAAGAAATTGAGGCCGTATATCAAGAAGTATGTTGATTACAACACTTCTCGATTATGCACAGACAGTGTGAGGTATTATCATGGGGTAAACAATATGTTTTCACCTGATACTGTGGATTTCCAAACCAATCACAGCAAAGGAGAATTTGTAAGCGCATCTGATCCGGCAAACACCATCAATGATTTGGAGAACTAAAACAAGCTATCAAAGAGAACAATTATCTGTCGTAGATCAGATGAGCTTGTTCATGAGTACATGGCATTGTATTTTTACAGGTATGATCGTTTAGAGAACAATTATTCCGACAGAGGTTCGCAAATCATGCAATTCCCTCTTGATGTGAAAAAGGTCTACCCGGGAATAGTGAATGGTGAATTCCAGGAAGAAGTATTTTTAAAGGAAATCGATCAGCTAGATGCAGTGATAGAAGATGAAGCTTCTATACTTCCTCCTGCAAAGAAATCTCGACTTGAAGAGGATACAATGAGCGAGACAGATAATATTGATTTGGCTATTGATGGAGCATCATCTGATGTTGATTATCAGTCAGGTGATCCTTCTGAACTCTATTGAGTTCCGTCCCACACACTGAGGAAGGTTTGGAGTCATAAAATACTTTGGGAGTGACGAACCAGAGGGTCCTTTCTTAGTGTGTATGGATCGCAATAGATGATACCTTAAATAATTTTTTTTCTTCATCTGAGGGGAGCTTCGTTGTTTCTCAGATTTATTATAAATTTAGAGATCATGTTTTCGGATTCTTCATGGACAAAGTTTAACAGTTGTCATTGTTTTTTTTATTTCATTTCGACATTTTTCAAAACATTCCGATAAAAATAAAATTTTCATTTTTTTTTTTTCAATTTGAGAATCGATATCTCGAAAACTAATCGAAATTTCGAAAAAATTCATTCATTATTTTCGTTTTATTTTCAGAAAACACAACGAATTCGGTCAAAAAAAGGAGAAAAAAAGGTTTCAATCTTCGATTTTTGAGTATCGATATCTCGAAAAGTAAGCAAGATGTCGACAAATTTATTTCCTCATTTTCGTCTTATTTTGTCGAGTTCTATTCAAATCGCGGCGCCGTAAGAACCGTAGACATGCCTAAAAAGTAATAAAAAAGGTCTCCTGGTTTATTCGCGTGTTCCTGAAAATGAGCGAAAAAAATTGCAAAAATGAAAATGGCAGAGTAGGAAGAAGCTCCGCCTCGCCGTCGGCCTTCCCATGGGAGCGAGCTAGAGAGGTGTGCGCCCGAGCGTCCGTGCGTACTAATACACATGAAAGGCGTTCGGTTGTTTTCGGGTCTCCCGGTAATAAATAGATAGAACAAGCAAGACACGAAATAGAAATCGTTTTCTGTTTCTTCCTATTTCCTTACGCGCTCGAGACCATTTTTCGTGTTTCGTCGCTCGAGCGTTGAGCGCTCGCTATAGATAACAGCACGGCATAAATAACAGCACGCCATCGCATTTATTCGAGCGCGGTCTGTTAATGAATGAAGGAAAAAATGTGTTGGCGATGGGTCGGTAATGATGGAATGAGAAGTGGGATGGTGAGGTCGGTCAAGACCTAGCATTGTGTACAACCAGTCTATATAAACTTTTTTCACTTTATCGAGGTCCGTTAGAATCTACTCCAGATTTCCTGTAGAAGAGAGTGAGCTCATCCACGCGTAATATATATCTATACTTTGGTTCGCACTCGTAACCTCGAATAATCACGAGTGAATTAATTAAGCAACTAAGCAATAAACAGTAACGAATTCTTAAAATTGTATCACGAATAATATAAAATACAAATGACGTGCTCCCGGGTTTTCCGTAAAAAAGGATAGAGTCGTATTATCGAAAATATGATCAAATATACAAATCAACTCATCTGTGGGAAGCTGCCACCTCCTCGACATCATAGTTGGTAAGAAACATTTATAAGAGATGTATCTACATCAAATACTCTGAATGTAACGCATGTAACCTATCTCTTTTGCATACTATTGATTTCATTAAGTGAAACGAGATCGGGCGAGATCTTATGGTGGAACAAGCCTACCTGCTCCTAATCTGTCCCTCTATAGTCTAAACGCCACGCGGGTTGTCAATCGACAAGGGGGTCGAGTATTGCGTACAAGCAGTTCAGCACGTAATTTCTCATTGAAAACTCCAGACACGAAAAGCATGCGTGTTTGGGGATGAGGTCAATTCAGGCCGCCTCGTGACAGCACCTACTAGGCACTTCCCGTTCTGCCGCCCATCGTAGCACACTTCTTGAACGAATCATAGACTATAATACCTTCTGACGAGGTGGCATCGGCCACGCTCGTGTTATGTTAATCATAAGTTAAATATAGTTATTCTATGAGTTCATGAGACATTCGTAATTATCCGCAATTCGTTATTATTCATAATTCATTATTATTCGCAATCAGTAAACGTCATAACTAGTGAGGCAACGTATTATGGGGAATTCATCGTATATACACCTTTGATTTACCATTTGAATGAGAGCGGCTAAACCAACCTCACCTGTACAACGTAAATGCCATTGACCTAGGCAGCCGATAAGGGCCTAGGTGGGAATAAGGAATTTACGTACGGCGCAGACGCGCAGATAAGCGCGTGCGTTATTGACATCTGTATTAGGAAGACGGGACAGGATACAAACATCGCTACGGTCAATGACCAATCCTGTGCCCCAATAAATCAATGAAGATCCCAGTTTACTCAAATTCGGTGTATATCAGCGCCGATTTGGGAAATTAGGATAATATTCATACTATTTAGGGAAGAAACGAAGGCTATGAGAAGCTGCTCATTCAGAGCCTTCCACACTTCTGGTACTTACTTCTGGTCTACTTCTGGCCTACTTCTGGTCTAGTCAAGACTTCATTGAGTCGTCACATAAGTATTGTGCCGAGTATATTTGAAATTGTGAGTCGATTATAAGAAAGTATTGTGCTTAGTATATTTGAGTTGTGCGAGTATAGAATTGTGCCGAGTAACTTTGAAACCGGGCAATCTATTCATTCAAATATTGTGTAGTATTCTTTTACTTGGTGCCTAAGTTTGGTGCAAAATAATCTTTTCGAAGTCCTGGCGAACTACTTCACTCTAATTATCCAACCAATTTCATCCCCGTTCTGCAACGAGGGAATTTGGACATCAGAATAATTGAGATTTTGTATCGTGAGTTGTCCCGTTGGTGCGATTGTATATTTATTTATTTAAACGGAAATAAGCGTTCGCGTTCATGTGAAAATCTTTCCGAGTATTTGTTCGATTACTGTTCGATTCACGGAATAGTTTCATTTATTATATAGTATTTTACGAATGGCTCAGCCGTTGACTCATCAACGACACCTCTTTCTATCATTTGCGATTGTATATCTCACTTTGAGAACGATCATATATTTATTCATGAACAATTCACGGAGCCAAGAATTATAATATGGAAACAGTAATTAAAACAAATAAAATATCGGTGAGCGGTGAGCGAGTGACGGCAGCGAGCGATCGCGCCTAGTAACAAAGCGCTCGATCGATATAGATGTAGCAAAGCGTGCTATCAATTAATTTATTGTAACGTTGATATTTCGTGTAATAATTGACTGATAAATAATCTGGCTAGTGGTCAGGTTGAATAAACCGACTACCTACCACTCATATCAATTATTCATTCTTTTTTTCCCCTAAATAATTAAAATTATAGAGTCATAGATAATTCAAGTACCCGGGCGCTTGACTTATTCTTCCTTTTTCATTATTATTGCCTGGGTGGCATCCCTAGCGCCTTTTTGCGCCCTTTCATTATTTATTAATAAACCATTTATAACAATTATCATAGCCCCTAGAAAGATGAAATTGATCATTTTGATTATTTCAATCGTTTCAAGAAATAGTCGACGTTATAACCTTTTTCTCATGAATCATTGCCATTTCGATGATTAATGTATTGTTGCTAGCCATGGTGTAATCTTGATTATACTGGGTGATCTACAGTTTTATATCATCTATTAATCAATATTGCCTGGAGTTCAATAACATGACGCCGACAACGACGTCTCAAAATATTCATCCAAAAGCCATCATCAGTGATTCATTACTCGTTTATTCGAATAAACTAAATGACTTTTAAACAGCTATCAGAAAGATATTGAACATCAATTGTCTCCGACAATTCTGTCTTCATGCATTTCATTCCACATCGCCAAGTTTCTCTTTTTCACTCATTTACCACATATTTATCAGCATTTTCCTAAATAATGCGTAATTCCGTGTATGAACATATGCAATCATGTATGGCAATACACGTGTTGTGTATGCTGATACATAGTCATGTATGATTCATTTTTCATGCGTACATTGGAGTGAGTGTGCGGAAACACAGTACCTTTCCTTGAAAAATCCAGGCGGTGATAAAGACATTCCCAATGTTCCGTCCGTAAGGTTGAATGACTCGCCGGCAATCGTAATATTCATAGCGTCTGGGTCAGGTCCAAATGCATTTCCAAGTGTATTATTCACCCTAAATGAGTAGTTTTTCTCGAGATCATATATCAGAAGGCCATACTCGGATACGTCAGCCACATAAAGATATGCTTTCCAACAAGTTTCTCCAAGTTCAACAATCGGTGTCACCAGGGATGACATGCCGAACGATTGACTTTGTGGAATTTCGTACTTGTGTATTAAATGATCCGTAGATAAATCGAAGATCAAAATCTTCATCGGACAAACTCTTTGGTCAACTGCACGCCCAACGTCAACGATCCATAGTCGATTACATTCATCGATCTGTTAAATAGAAAAAAGAAATGGTATACATGAGAAAAATGAAACCGCATCATGATCTTATTCATGCATCATTCCTTCTGAATTTTCAGGCCAGATTATACTGCTCATAAATATGAATTAAACTTCGGAGTAATTTAGGTGTCTGCAATTATTCTGACATGTGTGCATGTCTACATGTGGAAATGTAACTGATGAAGTGCGATGGTATGGCGGAGGTAAAAAAAGCCGGAGATAATCGAAATTTTCAAGTTATTGGGAGAAAAAAGAATGAAGATTATTTGAATCCTGCCTGACTGTAATGTCATAACTCTAATTCTTTGTTTCTAGATACTTCACAAGAGGTCTATGAAGACACCTGCGAGAATTACAATAGGATCAGCCTATCTTTCCTATGACTGATGCCGCTACAGCCAGAGAATTCAGAATCTTGGCAAGGCACTGTCGAACTAGAAGCCTACCACTGATTCTTGTGTGTGATGCCAACGCCCGCCATAATGTTCAGAGTGGTACCAACAGAAACAGAAGAGCTTCGAACCTACTTCAATACCTCTCTGCTACTAAATTGGTAATTCTAATCAACGGATCACAGCTGATATTTTTTTCGCCTTGTAGACAGGAAGTGATAGATATCACTCTAGCTACATGAACGGTAATTTGGAACTTGCTGAACTGGTGAGTTAACGATAAAAACTTCTTCACAGACCACCGCCAAATCCATCAACTTCAGGCTCAGCTGATGGATCGATGCCATGACGACAGTTGCATACGAGAATCCTGAGCCCGCTCACAGGTCCACCTATAATGAGGAGCTAGAAAGTAGAATGGGTGATTCCAGGACCAGATTGTGTACTACGCACAGAGCCGATCGGACCGCTGAGACACTGCAGTCCAATATGAGTCGATCATATGAGACGTCGTGTCCTTTGAAGCGCAGATTCTGCTTGAGGAAAGTTACTTAGTGGAACAGTATGCTGAGTAAGCTTCAATCTCTCACCAGAATATACCTTACTAGGTTCTGAAAACCAATTATTGCTTTGAGTGGGGTAGTTATGAGGTTGCTCAGAAGAAATACAAGCTCCGAATTGACAAAGCAAAAGTTTCATCCTGGAGGAAATTTTGGGACGAAATGAAGGACCCAAAACATTCAGCTTAGGACCAAGAGTTAAACTCGAGGGACCACGCCTCCAGAGTCAGAAAAGTCTACCGCCAGAGAGGACTCATGTCTCATCAGCTGTGGCACCGGATCATCAATGATCTGTTAGTCAAACCTACAGCGCAACATGTCCATGTAGTCAGGTACGCTGACGATGTGGCACTATCAGTAGTGGTCGAAAGCCTTACGGTCATTTCGTAGAGGTCGAACGTGCAGCAAAATGGTTCGGGAGTGGTGCATCACAAGGGCACTAACGGCTAAAACCAGCACGACTGAGATGCTACTCTTCAAAATGAAAAAGAAAAAGGTGATACATTCCTCACCCATTTTCCCCACAGCACTGAGTAATAAAGCAGACTAAATATGGATCAGACTAAATAGCAAGATACTGTGGAGCAGCCATATATTCCAGCAGGTACGGAATATGGCAGCCACCTTCTGAGTTGAACTATAAGTTGAAATATGAGTTGAACTTTGTAGAGAAAACTATAAATATTACAGCGAGTCAAAACCAGTTTTTGTGCGTCGACATTTCATCATGTTGACCTTCGACGCATGTTTCAATTGTATTTGATCTGCATGGAATCGCAAACAGACTACATTTTGACTTGCTTGGGAAAAAATGAAATAAATCTACGGAGATCTAGTTCAAGAGGATCTCCGCAGATGTAATTTTTGGCGCTGATCAAAGCAGATCTCCATAGGTGTATAGAAATCTACTTATATTGATATACATCTATGGTTATCTTCACAGATCTTTGGAGATATATTGAATTTTATACATAAGGAGGGAAGGGGGGGGGGGGGGGGGGGTATTTCTATCGATTTTCACTACATAAAACAATTTGGTTGAGATTTTACTTCTCAAATTATTTTCAAATGATTTGAATAATATACTCAGCAGATTTTATAAAACAAACAACGATTTTAAAAAAGTTTTTTCAGATTATTTTTTTTAAGGTTGACAATTGGCGCCAATTCAAACTTTGATGTTCGTATTCACCGTTGAGTGCGCTGTATGCGTAACTGCCCTTTATATATGGGCGTAGGATAAATTATAAATTCAAATTTTCAACCTGTATACGTAACTGACCAATTTCTGTTTATAAACAATCTTGTTTACATCTTGGGAGTGTCAAATTATTTACAATAGTGATTGTGATCGAAAAAGGAAACAAATTATGGTGCATAACTATAAACGAAAATCGAACAGACAAAGTACGGATAAAATTTTTATGGCTAATGCCATTAAAGCTGTTTATGATGGTGAAATGGGGTACAAAATAGCAGCTCAAAGCTTCGAAGTACCGCAAACTACACTAGAACGACGTGTTGCGATTCATCAGAAAAATCCTAAAAATATAGATATAGCCGTTGCAAAAGGTATTTTATCAGTATAATCAATTTAGAGTAGTATTGCGTTTTTATTTTATAATTATTTTTTTTTCCAGGACTTGGTAAATTTCAATCAGTTGTTGTGACCTGAATGTAATGCGGTTGTTGGAACGAGTGGAATAGATTAAATTCCGGCGGTTGATATTTGTAAATTATTGAAAAGTCTTGATTGATGATTTCTTTCACTCTTGATGACTGATCCACCCACTTCAAATAATACAACAGAATATATAACAATTGAATTTTGAATAAAAGTCCAAATAAGGTAGAGGGATCACGGCTCACTACCGCGACCCGCGGCTGAAGTGGTCGAGGATAAGGTGTGTGATTCGATGCAATGCAGGATGATTACAGTTGACGTTTTACATTTATTAAATTCTCTGGTTCGATTATTAATTGATGAAAATTTCAGTTCACACAATGAAGACAGGATTCACTTGTTTAACCGTTTGAGTCCCAGGGGGTATTGAAAAAACGCTGTCGAAAAATCCCGGAGCAGCGTCATCGCGCTTTCTCTAGGTGAGTGCGAAATGTGCTGGGTTTTCTCGACATGAAATCCCAACAGCGCGATTGCGCTGCTTGGGACTCGAACGGTTAATCAACGGATTTATTGCGTTTGTATTAAATAAAATTGACTGATTTTCTGGTTCTTCAACTGAATTAACTTTGATAAAGATTCGAGATAGATTGAATATTGACTTCCAACTTGATTGGTCTTTGAAGATGTGTTCTCGATTTGAAGATCTGGATAGAAGCTCTTGTTAGACTGAAGGTCTGAGTAGAAGATGTTCTTAATCTGACGATCTGAATAGAAGTGATTTAAAAGATCAGAGAAATGTAAAAAGTCGTTGCAAAACTGCAGATTTTCATATTAACAGTATTGTGTCCGTGCGGACTTCATACAATTGGTTACAATTTATCAAATGTTTTCTGATTTGTTATTCATAATTTCGCTGAATGACCATTGGACAGACGGTCCAAGTGGTGGGGTTTGATTCTTAATATTTACGAAAAGCTGAATTGACTTTAATATTTTCTCATACTGAGTTGCATTTTGGCTTTTGTGAGTTGTTCTCACAGCTTAATGTTACCGGAAAAGAGGAGTACAATTGTGACTATTTGGTAAAATGCAATCCAT
>JAPYZF010001396.1:0-10161 GCA_030523045.1 Meteorus cinctellus
GGTTATGTTCAGGAGGGCTTAAAACGTCGAGATCTATGAAAAACTCGACTTTTTATTTTCGGGGTAAAAACAATAACTTCCTATCGGGAAGTTAAAAATCAAAAATTGGAATTTGGTTGGGGTAAGCTTTGTGGCTATTAGTGTGCAGAATGTGCAGTCTGTTTCATGAAGATCGGTTCAGTGGTTCCGGAGGAATCACCGCTGCCGATACAAAAAAATAGTTTGGAGAAAAACGGCTTCAAATTATATAGTTAGAGTGGTTTTAGATATATATACTTTCGAAAAGCGTGAGAAAAAAACAATTTTGTGAAAGTTATAAACCAGAATGATCCTTTAATGAACTACGTGTCGCTCTAGGAATTGAAATATTGAGGACAAAATATATGAACAAGTGTTGGAACGCATATGTTGTAAATATCAATTCCCAGTTTTGAATAATTATTTTATTTTCTTAAATAGCCTTTTTGCCTTACACGAAATGTGTCAGTGGCTTCCTATTTTCCAATATATAACCTGAGACGAATCCCACATGCGTTATATTTGGATTGGGTTGTAGGATCTGTGTTGTGTCTTAATACAATATATTTCCTGCACACATTTTGTATGTACGGTGCTGACCAGGCGCAGAGTTGTTCATATAAAATAATGCCAAGCTTTCATTGTGCGAAACGATAATTGCAAGCTCGTCTCATTTCAGATCAAGCGAATTACTTAATCACGAAAAATCTACCACATACGTCGTTGCGATACATCGAGGTTTATCAATTTTCGCATGACCGGCCACTAATATCAACAAACAGAATCTTACGAACTCTAATCATATCTCCGTTCTTCCGTTAGAAACGTTTAAAAATTTCGTTTTCCTTTATTTCTAGATACACTTCCAGAAGTCGATGAGTTAATCCTTCGCCATCACATACTTGAGGCTGAAATTAATAATCCTGATTATGGCAATAATACGAAAAAACATTTGATTCAGAATTCATCGTTGTTGGGTCATCTCTTGCATGAAAACTTAATCCAAGACAACACATGTTTCATTGACTTTGGCGCTGGGAAAGGTATGAAGAAATTTTGATTCAAGCCGATTTTCATGCGAAAATATTAATGAAGAGCCCATTCTTTCTCCTTATAGGAAAATTAACATACTGGCTCGTGAAAACACTTGAAAAAAATGTAGTAGGATCAACGGTACTTTTAGTTGATCGCTCGAGTCATAGAAATAAAAAAGACAATGAATTGAGAAACAAACAAAGTGCAGTTAATTTGATCCGAATCCGTGCAGACATCGCCGATCTCTGTTTAAGTAAAATCGAAAGTGTTAATAGTAGCAAGCATAAAGTTGGGATTGCAAAACATTTATGTGGGGCTGCAACAGGTTTGTGAAAATAATACGGGGAGAAATAAGGGTTGTGTTGTATCAACGAATGAAAATTTCTATGTATACTTATATTACACAACTATTTGTAACTGCATATTCCTGCGAGACAGATTTAACAATCCGGTGCCTGGAACAAACAGAGGGAGATTTGAAGATTGATGGTTTAGTTCTGGCTCTTTGTTGCCATCACCGTTGTGATTATGTTGCATATGTAGGAAAAAAATATTTGACGAATTGGGGATTCTTGGCGGAAGAATTCCCGATTTTATGTAGAATCGCCAGTTGGGCGACTTGTGGAACGGGAAAAAGTCGCGAGGGTATTGCTCGTAGCGATGCACTGAGGTATATAATCATTCATATTGGATGCTTCTACCTGCGAGGAATAAATTATTTCATGTTCTTTTTTTATCTGCTTTCTGATTATTCAGCAGTTATCAAAGACTGGATCAGCGTGAAATGATTGGACGTAAGGTCAAAGCGCTATTGAACTGGGGTAGGGTGAAGTACTTGAACCACCTTGGATTCGACAGTCATTTGTATTATTATACAAAATCAGAAGTCTCATTGGAAAATATGTGTTTAGTTGCAGTTCGTAGGTAACCTCTTCTTTATTTTTGTAACATCTGTTCAACCACACAATAAACCAATTGTATCATATAATTCCATGTATAAATCGTTTGATTGCACTTCTCAATTGCTCCACTTTCTTATAGTCCATCGTTTTCATTGCAAAGATGGCGAAATCATCGGCATTCAGCTGAAATTATTCTAGAAAATTGTTTGTAATTTTAACTCTCATTATTTGCATAAATGGATAAATGAAAAAAGTGCGATAAGAAGAAAAAGTTCGAAAACTCACTATGACTCTGTTGTTATCGTAATTTTCAACGTTGGATCCAAGACTTCGGAGAATCGTTTCCATATCGAGAATTGTTTCATCGATTTTGGATCACTGTGAGCGTGTGTGTGCGCTTTATAGTACTGGCATTCTATCACGTTCCTGGATGTCGAGTATAGCAAACAACAAAGAGAAATTCTAGTGGATTGTTTCATAAAATTCCACGTAAGAGTTAAGCTTTTAGGGTAGAAGTATCGTTTGTGACCACTCCATACTCTGTTTCGACGTACGAAACATATGAGAACATATTTCATTGTAATGAGGTGTGACTGAAGTCGTTTTTAACACCTTAAAAAAATTTTCGACTTTTCCATGTATTGTACAATTTTTTTCATTTGAATTTTCAGTGTCCAAAACTAGACCTAATGTGGTCATATATTGTATTTCTACCCTATATGGGGTATAGTGGAATGAGTTCATGGAGAATTGGAATGATTATTGTTTGTTTTTTTGGTAGGATGAATGGGTTTCAATTTCACAATAAATTCATCATCTGGAATGTTTTATCGTCACTGCAAGCGAAGGGTGTTTATTCATTATTCAATCCAATGTCTCTGTTGACATTGTTCATACAAATAGAGTTGTTTGATTACATATATTTGAATTAATGCGGTAAAAAAACCGCAATACATACTTGTTTTTAATTGATAATTATTTCGTGATGCGTATTGGAACGTAGATACTACGTTCTATTTTGTTTGTTTATTTTATTATATTTTTTTTCACATATTTTAAATTTGTTTTAATATTATATGAACATGCTACGGACATTCGTATATTACATCAACACCAGAAATATTTGAGCTAATTTACTTGTCTAGTTTATCTTTATCGATGTAAATATTGTTTTATACTGATCAGCAGTATTTAGCCAATGTTTGTTTTTTTTTTTTACATTTTATTCACTTCTGCGTACTTCTTTTTGTTTAAAAATTGTTATTTTCTCCATCTTCACGACCGATTAATTGAATCGTTATCTGTGTATACTCTTATATATATTGAAATTGATATTAAGACATGAAAAACTTATTATTTTTTTTCTTTCGATCTATATATTTGAGACCATGTTTATTTTGTTGGTCGTGAATATGGGGCGGAGCGATAGCGCGAAGCGGAGCCCGATGTCGTTGTTGTCTTGTACGATTTCCAAGCGCGGCCCGATGTCTCCTCTGCGAATATTAATCGATGAATCCATATTTTTAAAAATTTTTTAGTTAACAATATTTATCACTATGGAATTAATTACACCAACTACGTTAAATTTAATTATTCGATAAAAATATTGGACGACAATTATTTAGACGTTTGTTTTTTTCCACCCAGTTTCCTCTTTGTGCGACACGATAATTAATCAACATTTTCGATTTATTTTATTACCATCTGTTAAGTATCAATTTATCTCGTGAAACCGTCCGCAACACTAAGTTTAAGTGTCTGAGAAAGTTATGTAAAAAAATGAAATATTATCAGGTTATTATTAATTTCGTTACTCACCCGGATAGTCAGACGTGTCATAGTAATCATGGGATGAATGTGATGTCGGTTCATCATCGTATTCATACGTGGTATATCTTGATGATGCATAAACATCTTCTCTATGTTCAGGGAATAAACATATGATACAGATGAAAATAAAACTCATCTTCCATCGGATGGATAGAACTTGTTTGAATAAATTCAAATAACTTACGAAGTAGAAGGTGAATAGTGTCTTTCACTATATCTACTACTACTACTCGAAGATCCGTGGTGATAATCATAATCGTGATGTGAGCTTCGAGATGGCGGTGGCGGTGGCGCCGAGTCTTCATAGCTAAATTTCAGAAAGAGTTGATGAATGAAAAAAAAAAACAGACTTTAACCAAAATCTATGAACAGTTGCATGATATAACTGACCCATAACTTTGATCCATAGCTACTCGGGCTCGATCCAGAATTGAGAAAACTTTTGTTTTGGCTGGAACTGGACGCGTGATCGGACCGCGAGTTGACGATGGTGGTAACATTGCTTGTCCGATTGAAAATTGAATTGATCACCAGTTAATATTATATTCGTAATTTTCCCAAGGAATCTCAGACATGCATGTTAATATGTTTTGGTTGAAATGGAATGGGCGTAAAACTTTCGGCACTCCATTTTGCCATGATATAACAAAATTCCATCATGAAAAGTCGTAGAACCCAGAAAAAAAAGCTCCAAAAATAGTGATAACTGGATGAATAGTCGTTGGGGTAGAATACAATAATAACTTTAGTTAGAGATAGAAAAAAATTGGCTTCATGAAGTGACGATGCGCCAGATAATTTCTCGTGGCCTCATTTTAATGGAAGGTTAATATTGAATTTAAATTATTTCGAAACGAAAATGTAGCAAGTGCATAGTCTCATCTTTTTTTTTATGCAAAACATGCAACAATTGAACGAATAAAAAGCATTGATTGTACTTAGTCGCGATGAAGGAGGTCTTGATGATCTTGGAATTGGCGTTGGTCGGCTGCTGGGTCTCAACAACGCCGCCGATCTCGTTGAAGGTCTGCGTTCTTCACTAACAGTCGGTTCTTCCGTCATATTCAACTCCATTTCTCGCATTTGCTCCTGTCTAATATTGTCGTTGTTGTCTGGAATCAAATACTTGCGAACCTCAGCCAATGCGAATGCTATTCTTGCATGCGCCTCAGCCGGTGGTGCTAGTGCTGTGATTTCGACGTGCAAGTCATCGGTCAAATGGGCATATTTTGGATCGAGTGACTGACGACATTCTTCCTCCTGTTGAGCAAATAGTGTTGACTCACTTCATTATTTAAGTTAGCAGTACTCAGTGTCTTTATGTGTTCGGCTCGAACTCGATTTGTGCATTTATATGAGTGGCAGATATTGTATACTTATGTATCTAATTTGAGATGGAACTATATAGCTCTGTTCGTGAAAACAATAATGAAATGGCACATTTTTACGTCATTTTACTGATACCAGACGAAATACGGTAGAGATGAACAGCTCCGTACCCATCCGTTCAGCCCTAGCCCCCCCAATGGAAATAATCTCTATGTAAAGAGCTGTCTATAAATATTGATATAGTATTCTGATTGTTTGCTGTCAGGGTAAACAGATATTTTTTTATATCATCATCGAAACAAGTTGATATCAATATTGGAATTACTGTTTCAAGTGCAATGATGTACAATGGTCATGACATATGATATATGTGTATTAGAGAGAATTTTTTGATATACCTTTTGCCTGTCTTTCATCGATCCTCTTCCCAACACAGCCATTTTGCACATTGTTTCTTCCTGTAAACGCTTCATTGAGTTCCCTTTCGGTCCCAATAGCTTTCCCACAAAATTGAACTTGAACAAATAATAATAAATTTTGTTATAAAAAATTTCCAAATACTGAGTTGAAAGAGGAAGAATATCGAGTTAGCTAAATAAAAACATTTTGTCTTATCACCTTTGGATGTTCGCGAACTGGGACTAATACCTTGACTGCAACTCTTATCGGTTTTTCTCTATAAATATCGACATATTTCGGATCTCTCATCGGTTTCCCAATAGCCTGCGTCTTCTGAATCTCTGTAGCAAAAACGACAAACCAATGGAAACATTTGTGAATAAATGGGATAATTTAGGTTGATTTATAAAACTCTTCATTGGCCTGGTCTCCATCGATTGGATTTTCCGATTTGTTCTTCTCAAGCCACAATGCTTTCGGAGAACAATTCTCTAAGCGCACTCAATTTTGCCATTCAAATATAGATGAATGTCAAATTTTCGTTCGATGATTTATTTAAAATACAATTTTCTGCCCTCCGGCCAGGAAGCGGCAACTTTCGGGCCGCTGCGCTAAACGAAAGTGCCGCTTCCTGGCTTCGTCGAGCAGAAAAATAGTATACACACCAGGTATGTAATATACTATTTATGGAGAATAGAGCAGAAGTTGAAAGAGACAGTAGGGCTTTGCTTCAATATCTACAGTGCCCCGTAAGATTTTATTTTGTTCCATAACGAATGATGAACATAGGTGTGAAACGTGCTCATCACTACTCGCTGTTGATAAGAGAAAGAAGAGCGATGTTTTGAAAGCAGTAAATCTTATACGTAGCCCAATTGAGACTCCGAAAAATTTTCGCAGTCCATTCGAGATTGACAGACTTTCCTTAAATTTATGGCCTATGGAACCTCCATTTGCTCTACTTCATCTTCATAAATAATAATAGTTTCTGAATGATCGAGAGAGATAGCTGGAATTCCCTAAAAGTATGAATATCTAGCGGCAAAGGGCCGTTTCGTCTACTTTATTCATGACATTGAGAATGAACCGGGGATATTTACTTCTAAAAAAAACCAACGCTGCAAACATCCTATTGCCATACAGCACAATTCCCCCACCACAGATTCATTCGATTGAGAGTTACAAGGACGAGAATTGTCCAGGAGTCATGAACTGTGCGAATCTGGAGGTATTAGTTTTAGTGAAAACACAGATGTTCGAAAAAATTACTGCAATTTTGCTAGATTTGCCGGTAAATTTCAAGGACGAGTACAAATTATGTGCGACCAAGTAGAAGTTTGTATTGTGTCACAAGTTGCCGACCCAAATTTCATCCTTGACCGCAGGCGTACATTTCATGTAGGAATTCCACTGGTTGTTAGAACAGCGACTATATCAAGAAGTGGAGATCCAAACTGAAAGATTATTTTGTTGGGAATATCTCTTCCAAGTTTTCATTCGAATGTACTCATGACTGGAAATCAATTCTCAGAAATGCAATCATCAAGTATAATATGTGTAGTTTCGTATGTGATATGTGAAGTAGCGTTGAAGATTGAGTCTTCTCTACATATGGGGAAAGAAAAAATGAAAAGAAGTTGGGAATCGGATGATAGGTATTGTGCTACAACTTTTGAAAAGAAGGAAATCGCCTCTACGTGGTTCGATAAATAGCATGGAAAGCAAACAATACTACTAGTTCATTATAAAAATGACGTAGAATACAAGTCTTCAATTGGAAATCAAGAATCTGATAATGAATTATACCACGATATTCTAAAATAAAATGGAGGGCTCTTCGGCCCTTGATGACAGGTAACTTAAGTTCAAGTGAATTTTTCTCGAAACTATGTTTTCCAAGTCGATGACCACTGTAATTCAAAAACAACCCGGCGAATTTGAATAAAATTTATACAGCTTATTGAAAGTATAAAAAACTATTGCCTGACTGAAGTGTTTTTATTTTAGAGTGAAACATATTTTTTCTTTGAAAATCCACGAAAAGAACTTCTATCGGGGACGAGATTAACTATTAAACCGACGATTTATCTTCTTCTAGTTTCAGATGAACTAGTAAAATGTTATGGTGTACAATATAACAACATTATATCTTTTGGTGAATGAAACATAAAACGACTGACAAAAAATAATCATTGAAAATGCTCATTTTTTCACGGCTCTTACTACTTCTAACCCCTCAAAACAATCAGACTTGCACTCGGTCTTGTTCTTTTTTGATGGTGTCGAGAAGAAACACAACAACTTCCTATTGTGGATTTTCAATCAACAAGTGGCTTATTCTAAAGAAGAAGTTGTACCGCTGTGATAGATATTTTATTGCGTCCGCAAAATGGATGTAAATCTTGTTTGTCGTGTCAGTTTTTCCTATATATGTACACAATTCGACTATTTCATCGAGAGTTTCGTCGGTAGTTATAATTTTTCCTCTTGAGAGGTCACCATGAAACCCATCTCAGTGCCAGAAAATGACGTAAAGTAAATCAAAATCAATTCTGAAGAATCATGCTTTACCCTCGGTAATTACAGAATTAGCAAATTTGTTCTCTAGAGCTGAGGCAGCGCTCAGTCAAATGGCGCACAATCAAACAACTATATTGTGCGAAAGTTTGATATTCCAAAAAATTTTCATTTTCGAAAGCTGCAGACTTATGAAGATTGGTTTTTCTCATACCATGAGGAGAAAAACGAAAAGAATTCCGAAATTTGTTTTCAACATCTATCCTTTGAACATAGCGTGGAATCTGTTTCGATATTTTTCTCCCGACAGCGGTCAACTGGTATTGGCCATCCGATGATTCGTTGAAAACAATTCTATCAATTGAATTTATAAACTAAATAAAATATACGTTTCATCTCTCTACTCACCCTGATCAATCAAACGTAAAGCGTTTGGCCATTTCTGGGAATCAATCGCAAGTTTTTCAGCCAATAGTTCTCTCATGTATTCTCCAACTTTGTCTGCATGATGATCATGGTCACTATCACTCCTATCTTTTTCCAGTGGAATCCGTTGCTTATCTCCACTGCCTCCATTACTGCTTTCACCATCGCCACCCCCGACTCCATCTTCATCTAATTGGTATTTGTATTCGCCATTGCTCGATCTCTCTGTCATCATTGATATTTTTTTTCTTCGCTCAATTTTAGAGATGTAAAAGTAACCGAAGATAAATATTCGAGCAATGGATACACGTGATGCGTATGAGAGAAGATGATCAATGGCAATTTTTCGGCAACTGAAATTGATAAACAAATTTCACGGTACTCACGACTTGGTAATATAAACACAATACACCAAGTAATGGCGGTTGATAACGGTTGATAACGGTGAGCGACTTCACCTATGAATCACACACTCGCTTGTTTGGAAACTCTTGTGGCGGCACCGCTTGCCCAGTACAAACATTCACCACCACGCGCGTTCCGATCACCACTGCCACACCACTGCCACCGCTGCCTACCAAACTATACCAATGAGCAATATATTAATAGCCAGGCTAAATTAGTTATTCAACTAATAACTACAACCAATCGATTGTAAATCATTTACAGGTGAATACCAAATGATTTTCAACATTTAAGAGTTCATCAACGAGTTGTAGGTGAGAAAGAGCAAGAGCCCCATATAGTTAGCCGGCACTATTATTTGAATCAATAACTCTCAAACGAATTTTTTTCTCTCATTCGATTGTAAATCGTCTCCAGGTGAATGTAGAATGATTTTCAAGATTAAAGAGTCAATCATTGATATTGGAATAAAATCGTAATCAACTTGCTATGCTGTCAACAGTTCATCATATATTCCTTTGATGATATTAAATGATAATAGTGACTATAGAGGCATGAAGTTTTCAATCTGCAGCGATTCTCAAAAATGCTCAAACACTTTGATAGATTGATTCCCAAATTGTAAATCGTTTACGTTTAACTGGAAAAGAAAATTTTGTTCAAGAGTGGTTTATTCGAAAATTACTAGATAACTTTATGAGATGAATAGTAAATTCGTTTGAGAGTTATAGATTAATCGAATATTACCGCGGGCATCTACATGGGTCCCTTATTTTCTTCCATCCACAACTCGCAATTGACTCTTCAATGTTAAAAATCATTTTACATTCACCTGAAATCGATTCACAATCGAGTGAGAAAAAAAGATTCATTTGAGAGTTATTAATTCAAATATCGTCGGCTAACTACACGGGTCCCTTGTTTTTTCTTAATGAACTCTTAAATGTTGGAAATCATTTTACATTCACCTGTAAATGATTTACAATCGATTGGTTGTAGTTATTAGTTGAATGACTAATTTTGCCCGGCTATTAATATATTGCTTGATCACAGGAGCTATAAATTCTACACACCAAAGGTGCGTTCGGGGGGCGCGCTTTAAGCGTGCATTTTTCGTCGTTCGACTTCTCGCTTACAGAGCTCACAAGCGTTTGCATGGACACCCGGAATCCCGGGACTGAAACGCTCACAAACGCCAATTGGGATCCGGACATGAGAAGCTAAGGGCAGAGGGCAGCAAAAGCGTTAGACCCGAAACCCGGCATATTTTGAAAGCAGATTCAAAAGTACAATGAACTCC
>JAPYZF010001418.1:0-19618 GCA_030523045.1 Meteorus cinctellus
TAACTTCGTCAATATTCGAGGTTTTTTATTTTCCTCTCGTCAGTACACGCTCAATATACTACATTTTCAGATTATCGAAAACAAAAAAAATCGTTTTTTTGAAAATTCTACATGGGGATCTCCCCTTAAGTACAAGAAAACTCTAGCTTCGAAATAGTAATTTTTTTTTCTCGTTTTCTACGATTTTACATCGTAATTTTTCCAAAGTATTTAATTGCGATGTGAAATCGTAAAAAAGAAATAGCCGGAACGTAAATTTTGAAATAGAACATTTTAAATTCAACTGCACTAAAGGTGTGGGCCAGGATGACGATGGTAACATCTATTGGAGCTTGAAACGGATTGACTCTCTTCTTTTGACAAAAATCCCACCATAGACTCAATGGCTTCCGGTATTGATTAATGGTTCCCTCGGATAATGATGCCATCACTATCGGTATTGAATCTTGAGGAACTCCTTTCAAGGCAAACGCTTGCCCGATAATTTCCCGTCAACCAGGGAAAGCGAGGTTCGTAACGGATGAAATTGCCTGCAATTATCAATTAACAAATCATTTTCCGGATGAAAAAGAATCGGTTGGGTTACGAGTAATTTTTGAAACAGGGGGTACCACGATTGTGTTGGCCAGAACGGCACAACCAATACCCTGTCTGCTTTCTCATCAATTATTTTTCTATGGTGGAAAAGCGTAAAAAATGGTGGAAAAGCGTAAAAGTATAAATTAGTCCACGGTATGGTGAATGCGTCTACTGTACACGCCTTTGGATCTCTGTGCCAAGAGACGAATTTTTTTGCATTTCGCATTTACGTTCGATGCGAATAAATCTATGTCAAATTTCCCGAAAGTTGAATTTACTCGATCGTAAGCCCAACTAGCTAGTTCCCACGCGGTTTCATTTTGTTTGACTCTAGACTCCTCGTCGGCTTCTTTATTGTCGCGAGAGCTAATATACGAAGCGAAAATCCATAAATCGCGAGTCTCGCACCACCGCCCGATTTCCTTTGACAAACTTGACAATTTTAGGAACTGAACGCTACCCACCATACGGTTTATGTACGACAACGCCATCGTATTATCAATGCGGAGCCATATCTCACACGACTATTTGTCCTTAGCAAAACATTTGAGACGGTAAAATACCGCTTTTAATTCAAGATAATTAATATGATCTTCTCGCTCTTGGCTATTCCAAAACCCATGTGTCCGATTTCCTTCACAAGCTACTCCCCAGCCTGTTAACGAGGCGTCGCTCAAGATTTCTATTTCGAAATGGTCCTCTCTTATCGGGTTAATACTCTCTTTTATATTTTCCGTCCACCACTCTAAGTCTGGAATTAATGTGTCCGATATTTTCATATTTTTGTCGTAATTTCCATTTGTTTTTTGCAAGGCTAAAAATTTTTCTCTTTTGAAATTTTTTGTATATAGAGTCCCGTACCAAACTGCGGGACTGGCAGCTACTAGGACTCCAATAAATTCGGAAAATTTTCTAATTTGACAATGACTCATAGTTCGAAACCTCCTCGCGAGATTTTATATTTGATTTCTCTTATCCTGTGATAATTTGAGACAGAATTTATCTGAATTGAAATGAAACCCAAGAAATTTTACTTCTTTCGACGTTTCAAGGACCCATTTTTCCCTATTTAATATTAGCCCGGTTTTTTCAATTAACTCCCGAGTTTCCCGAACATTTTTCCGACATTCATGAGCTGTCTGTCCAAATAACAGGATATCGTCCAGATAAAATACAGATACAAGTCCTTTTGACCTCAATTTTTGCGCTATTGGTTTCATGAGTTTGGTAAACACATATGGTGCTGTACATAGACCGAACGGCATACAATTAAACTCGTATAGCGTGTTTTTGTAAATGAATCTGAGACATTTTCTGCTAGATTTGTCCACCGGAATCAAAAAATATGAATCTTTAAGGTATATTGTCGCCATAAACATATCTTTTCGCATTAATCGAATAGCTGTCTTTTTGTCCTCCATTTTAAAATGGGGTACTAAAATAAACTTGTTCAATGTTTTCAGATTGAGAATGACACGCATGTCACCGTTAGGTTTTGGGACAAGAAAGTATGACGAGACGAATTGTTTTTTGCACGGTTTACACCTAGATATCGCGCCTTTTTTGAGCGATTTATCAATCTCCAATTCTCAAGCAATAATCTCTTGCCTTGTTAACCTTGGCTGCTTATATTCAACTTGAGAACATGGTTGACTTATGAAAGAAATAATGTAACCCTGCACCCATTGTAAAATGGAAGGGTCATTGGTCAATTTCTTCCACGCCGAGACAAAATATCGCACTCTTTCTGCGATTCTCACCGAGTCTAATCCTTGTGTCGATAGTTGTCCTTGTTCCCAAAGTCTTTCGGTTCTGTCCCTTCCTCAGAGTGCCCCGGTGACTCGCTCCGAAGAAACGATACCAGTTTAACTTCTCCGGCTGTTGCTCTCTCAAAAAATTGTTTGGTGTTGAGTAAGATCGAGGAGTACACTCCCGAAGTTTCGTTGGTATCCGCTTTGTTTCGTCAGATCCTTGGAAGATTTTTCCATAGACCTGGCTGCCTTGAGATTTTCTGCAAATTCTTCTCCAAATAACGATGAATCAGTTGGGCTGTCGTTGGCAATATTCTTGACAATAGGGCTTAACCCCGGAACGATAAATGATTTCCTCACTTTTGACATATCATGATGTAGGTCAGACAGAATTCTGCCCGCATCGGCCAGACGTTCGATAAATTTCGGCGTGTCTATTTCTCGGTCGGCACTCCCTTCTACTTTCAGTACTTCTGTTAAAGCTGCACCAATGGCGTTGATGCCAGCTCCCAGCTGATTCAGAGCAGCGTACTGATACGCATCTTTCTTTATTGCCAGTTGTGACAAGGCCGACTTTATTATGGGTTAACTTTTGGTGCTTTAATTAAAGGACAATTACCATGGATGAAATCAACAATGCAATCCTAGATGAAATTATGAATGACGACGATTCGTTGGAAGATCAGGATGAAATTCTATTTGTATATATAGAATTTTTCAAATATGGGGACCGCTGCATGTTGCTCACTTTGCAGCGCTGAGTAGCGGTCTGTCCAGTTCAAAATCATAATTTTCTCTGTGCAGCGCTATGCAGCGCTGTACAGCGCTGTATTATCCAGAACACACCCAATGACGTCAGAGCGTCGGGCGCAGGGGCATCTGGTGAGAGGTACTGCCATTATGGCCATAAGCGCGAAGTTTGAATTACTTTAAAAATCTGTGGCGGATCGAGCAACTGGCGTTACTACCATTGATCTAGAGGACAAAACGACGTGGCATAATGGTTATTATTTGAAATACAAGAATATAATGCGGTACATCTTTACTGTGAGTTCTGTGAATGTATTATCATTCAAATTTTCCAAATAAACCATTAATCCCTTATGCAAAATTTATGTTTCGTATATATACCACATCAAAATTCACACGAAGAATAAATGATACGTTTTATAAGGTGAAATGGAGTTAAATATAATGATCAGAGAACCCAAATAACGACATATTCAGCTGGACCATTTCAAAATGTAGAATATTCAACATTGCAATTATCATCAGTGTTCCTTGCGATTTTCACGCTATTACATGTGTTTTGTTTTCTGTTCTCCAAGGTATGGTTCCAGAACCGACGAGCGAAATTCAGAAAACAGGAACGATTGGCGCAACAGAAATCAAGTGGCCAAAATTCTGGGGTCGGTGTTGATAGCGGGGCGTCGAGTCCTGTTCCGAGTAGTGTTAAAGCCGAAGGTCGTTCGCCAAGGAGCCCAGCAACACCACCAGGTCCGACAAACAACCACTTATCATCTAGTGAAGTGAAACCACTGGCGAACGTTAATATGGTGAATGTGAAGAATCACACCGGCGAGAGCCATGGAAATACAAATTCACCTATTGGTCGCGTTAGCGGTGGCAATAGTATCACAACAAATGGTGTAGCAGGTAGTTGGGGGTCATGCAGTCCGCGACCATTTTCCTCCGCCTTACCGCACTATCTACTCGACCCATTGCCCCTAAAGACTGCGAACCTTTATTGAGCAAGATGAAAAAAAAAAAAAAAAAAAAAAAAAAAAAAAAAAAAAAAAGGAAAAGGGACTCATGTACATATAGATTAATCTCCATTTACCTTAACGAATTGGGGGTAAATTCTACTATTGATCAATCCGATGGAGTTATAAATGAATTATATGATATGCAGATACATGAAAAACGAACAATGAACAATGAAAGAGTGCTTTTTCATGACAGGTTAACAACACGAATAGTCCGGTTAGACATAACAGGGGGTAGGGATCAACTCGAGATACCACGTGATGTCAACACCGCTAGACGAAAAGAAGAATAAAGACGACCCATACAAATTCGACGATCATCAATAGTGGAAAATGTGAAATTCAAATGAATGGACGCGCGTAGAAGATGATTCAATTGGTGTGCTGAAATTGAATTGATTATTTCATCATTATGTATGATTGGAAGGCTTGTACAGTTGTTGCTACAAATATATAATTTCAGTGTTTTACACCTATTAATTATTAATACTGCAATGATACCCGTTTCAAAACAAAACGAGAAAATAGTGCGATTAGGAGTTATTTATTAATTTTGAATGTTGTATTTTAATGTATACTTTAATAACTGAAAATAATATTTTCTGTAAGTGTCGAAAGTTCCTTTCTAAATTTTAGTTCTGGTTCTCTGTCGATGTATATATATAGCCCGAAAGTGGATGTCGATCTTGAATAAAACGTTTTTTTCTTTTTCACATTTATCATCGATCTCGATAAGCGGCTAAATAGTCGTAGCATTGGAGGCAGCAATCTTATTACAATTCAAGTTCCATTTGTGTCGATATTGTCATGTAACTGTCTTTTGTGATATAACAAGTCGATAATTACCAAGAATACGTCCACACCTGCCTCATTGGATGGATACGATTGACATCCATTGACACACATGGTATGTATATGTATAAGTTGTAGGTTCCCTCGGACGCACAATTGTAGAAAATAAAAGGTTCATCGTTGCTCTTTTCATTGGGACATTCGTTCGTAGCCAAGCACGTACATATATACGATCCGAAGAAATCTCATTTATTTCCTTGAAAACATATTAAAAAATAATTGCCGCGAAGAAAAAAAAATGGGGTGATGATAAATTAGCAGAACAATTATTTTCCATCGATATATATCGAAAAGGGTTCACCTCTTTTTCATTCTTTCCCTCACCCTTTATATTTTTCTGTCTTCTCACTCAGCGTGTTGATTTTTTCATTATCGATAAAATTGTATGCGATTTTAATCCTTAATAGACAATGATTCAATAGGTAAAAAGATAATGCATAAAATTGATTATTCGTGTTCGTGCTTGTTATGTTTCTCTCTATTTTTTTTTATCTTCTATTCGTCTCATTCATCGAATCGGCGATGGACGTAATTTACAGACTGGTCAAGTAGCCATAATATACATGTCTCCATCTGTATTTAGATCCTGCGATCGCTATATCTGTTCATAGGACGATTGAAGAGAGAAAATGATATGGGAATCGGTGTGAATAGTTAGGCCATCGTGAGGGTACCAGCTCCCATACCGAACCCAACACCACGCGGTCCAAAATTCCTGCCATAACATCCGCGACAATAAATTTCACCGTCGGGCCCATCGTTGAGGTTCGTCGAGTCCAATGAACGATGACACGAGCCACAACTAAAACAACGCTTGTGCCATAGTCTATTCTTGGAGATCATTTGCTCGGCGGCATAAACTGGATATCCGCAACGAGAGCATCCATGCCCATCAGTACTTTTCGTGCCAAGATTGGGTTTGGAATCAATACTAAATTGTACAAGCAACAATTACCTCTTCATTAGTTGTCCTCTCACGGAATTATCTCATCAATACTTACAATGACGGTGCATGTTCGCCATTGGTTGACACTAAAGTTGGTGTGTGACCAAAACCAAAACCTTTGGGTCCAAAAAGTTTTCCATAGCACGCTCGGCAATGTACTTCTTTGTCGGGTCCGTCACATGCAAGCATTGAATCGAGTGGCCGATGGCATTCGGCACAGTTGAAGCATTTTTTGTGCCACATCGTGCCTTTTGCGAGTTGCTGTTCTGCAGCGAAAACCATTCCACCGCATCGTGGACACCCCTGACCAGCTGGCGCTTTAATTGATGTCGTATCAGGATTATAGAAGGGTCTGCTGGCCGAGAGTTCCTCCTCCCTTCACAAATAGTGGTAAAGTTTTCATATATGTGAAGACAAATTTATTCACAACGTTAGTATCAATGAATAAATAATATGGGATTTACGTGAGGCCGTCGGTTTGTAAGAATCCAGATCCACAAGCGAACCCATAGCCGTGCGGTCCCCATTTTTTGCCATAACATGTCTTGCAATAAACGTCCTTATCAGGACCATCGCACGCAATTATTGAATCGAGAGTTTTCGCGCAGTCATGACATTTGAAGCATTTTCTATGCCACTCACGATCCTTGGCCAGCACTTGTTCAGCAGCAAAGACAACGCCCCCGCAACGTGGGCAGCCCTTTCCTGGTGGTGCTTGGATCGCTGCTGTATCCGCCACAGTTGTACGTGGTGCAGCGTCACTATTATTATGAAACATAATCCTCTTTATTGCATGTGTAAAATCGATTAATGTCAATTTATTGACTAATTAAATCCATGCAACATTTATACCAATGAATCAATTGATTTTATTATAATAAAGAGGGAAAAGATCAAGTATCAGTCACACTTAACTCTTGGCAATTTTCGTGTTGAGTGTAGCCGTAGCATTCAGGAAAAATTCATATTATTTCCATAAATTACCATGCATGTCACCCAAATTCAAAATGGAAATGTGGGAAGGATGGACATTTTTCTGCTCAAAGATATTCCAAAATAGAAGATAAGTGTGACAAAGTCTGATGAGTTTGTATTTGTAAATGAAATATCTTGTGATGCATATTGAGTACAAACGTTGAAACAATGAATGAAAATGTTGTACAGGAATATTACGATCAAAGTCATACATATGTCTATTGCGATTTGCATTTCTCTTCTCTTAATGTATGCATTCAAATTGATTGTTATATTCTTTTGTGATTTAATTCGATCGTACATATGAAAATTAAATATGAATGGGAATGTAGAATTTAGGTGATGATAAACAACAGGGATGCGACTGCTTTGGATTTTGTCGTTTACGCGCGTACCCTTCATCTTCAATGTCGCACTGCAGCCCGTTCCATACAAGCCCCACATGACCAATGCCTCGCGGTCCGAATTTCTTCGGATAGCAAGCTGTTAAGCAGACAAGCGTAATTTGTGTTGTTTTTTCTAAGTTTTATTATTGTTTATTCGTATCGTCATCCAAACCATTTTTTTCTTCAACTTATTTTTTTCTCAATTATACATTTATATATATATATATATTCATGTGGATGAGTTACGCATACTAGAAGCCAAGTTCGGAACTCTCATGTGCCCTTAAATTTTTTTTGTATATTTTCCACATACGTCGACTAAGTCAATATTTATTATTGCCAGTCTGAAATTATTTGTGTTAATTTGAGTTAAGAGAAAGCATTATTCTCCCATCGTGTACTAGGGAATTTTTTCTGTTTTTTTCACAGCTGGAAAGGAGAAAACAGACCCACCCATTGGCGTAGCAGTCGCTCTGCAGGGCACCGCCACCCTGACCATAGCCGTAACCTTTTGGTCCGAACTTCTTGCCATAGCAAACTGAAGAGAAGACAATTCATACAGAAATTCGCTCATCTTCAATTCTATGCAATACAAATTGCGACACAAACATACATTATAGATGAGGGACATATGAAATTGGATTATCATATAGTACTAATTATATCTAAATTTTGAAAGATTTCATGTCCATTTCTTCTTATTTTAGAATTTACAAATTTCCAAAAATATCAATATGGAGAGGCATAACCTGTATTATTCGAGAATTCATATCATCAAACTAAATTGAATCGAGGTTATTATTTGCATTCCCATTCCATCAATATGGGAATAGATTGAAAATTTAAATATGTTGGTCTCATTTGTCTTTCACACGTGAGCAGTGTTTTGTTTGCACATCATCGCATTTTCATCCTCTCGTACTTCTCTCCATTTGTTCTTACCTTTGCAGTAAATATCCTTGTCTGAACCTTCACAGCAGTTGACAGAATCTAACCTCTTGGAGCAGGCACCACATTTAAAGCATTCCCTGTGCCATTGCTGAATATTTTTCACAAAGGATGAATATATATTTGGTCAATTATTGTTAGTCACTATCTTCAATTAAAAATTTTTTCAGGCATGGAAATGATATTTCACGATACTTAATTAATTGCAATTCAATTCTGATTGGTTTCAATATCAAAATCAATCCTTCAACTCGTATCGTTCACATATACGAGCAATGCAGTAATAATCGAATGTTTGATTCTATCAAAAGTCCGAAAACACGATTAACCACAATGGTATAGGAGTGCAATAGAAATATGCATCTGTATGAAGGGATAAATATAGTAGGATACGAATATTGTGAGAACGAGACAAGTTTGTTTTGTGAACAGCAAAAAAAAAAACTCAAAGAGCAATACGTTCATTATTTTGTTTTTCTGTTTGATTACGAACGACATGATACCTCGACAATAAATCTCGCGATCCGGACCATCGCAATGAAGTGTCGAATCCAGGCTCCGTTGGCAAACTTTGCACTTGAAGCATGCCTTATGGTAGCCCTGGTCATAAGAATATCAAGGAGATAATAACAATGTCTGAATTGATCGGATAGTTTTGGTCACGCACGCGTTGTGATACATTTGTGCATTTTATAATAATAGTAATACATAAACAAATGAAATGTATTACCATTTCATCCCACAACCATTATCACCGTTAACATTATTGTCGTGATAATTATACAAATTGAAATGAAGTTACATCTAGACTGCATCCGATAGCTTAGATAATAACATCTCATCAAACGCGCGCAGTGTGTGTGTGTGTGTGGGTGTGTAAGTGAGTGAGTGAGTAAGTTAATGCGATAAGTGCGTGAGCACACTACGCAACATCACATAAAGTGTCGTGTGCAACGACGAAGACTCACGCATACTTTTGGCAGCTGCGCCAAGTAGTAGAACGTATTTTGGTGCGGCCATTCAACGATGACTCGGGTGCGCATAAAATGATTTTCATCAATATTATAATTCTTACTAATTCGCGCCTTGAACCGGATATTTTCTGCCTAAAATATTTTATAGACTGATGATGATATAAATTTTCAACTACACGATGGCATATACTTGTGACTCATTACCAGTATTTCAAAATTATAGTCCGTGGAATTCCTACGACTCTTTTGCACATTTTAACGTTAATGGGAATACAGCAACCAATGTTTGTTGATTGTTTCCCTCAACAATAATGTTAAAAATTTATCTATTTCTACCGCCCGCTCGAACAATTCTCGTAATTAAGATGACTCACTCTTCCTCTGGCTAGCATTTGCTCAGCGGCATAGACAAATCCTCCACATCGTGGGCATCCTTCTCCTTCCGGAGCTTTGGCAATTGCTCTAGGCTCCAGGATCGCATTCGAACCTCTTGACTGGTCACCACTACAAACAGATAATCTATGTGAACATCCGTATTGCACTTTGGTAATGTTCAAATCAGTTGAACGATGTAAACAAAGAAAATAGCTGTGAGACATTAATTGATTACATAAGAAAAATTTTGGTAGCTATATTGTGAGGCGAAATTAAGCTCGCGTTATTCGGTTGCATTAGTTTCTGGTACTAAGAAAAATATTAATTCAACGGTGTACAATTGAAACAATTGAAATGCCAAGTCAGGGATGGGACGGCGTGTAACAATTACTGCAATAATAGAAAAAAAATTTGGCCGGAATAATAATAATAATAATAATAATAATAATAATAATAATAATAATAATAATAATAATAATAATAATAATAATAATAATAATAATAATAATAATAATAAGAAGGAATAGGACAAATAAGAGGAAAATTGTGATGCAATGCAGTTGACTGATGGCGAATCTTCATTATGCTGACTTATCGGTGCAATGACGAGGAAAAGGTTATAGAAGAATATTGTGGCCGTAAATACTTTGGTGTTCTGTCATTCTTATCGCGAGCGTCATCTACTGTTAGTTCAATATTAGTGATTTGTGTAATTCCGGACACGAGAGACGCTTCCGCCGAGCCCCGAGAGAAGAGCCGAGAAGCACAGGACTGTGACATGGGTATACAGATATGCATGAATGATACTGTGGAAATAAAAGCCCGATAGTCGGAAATAGTAATGCATGGTAGTCATGAAACGCACCAATAAAAATAATTTCATGTTATCATGGGGAACATTGGCGGAGTCGATTGAGATGGGGGTTTTTATTTATGGAACTGAAGTAAATGGGAGTGACTAAGACGAAAAAAATTAATATGAATTTGCTCGTGGCGAAGCATCCTTTCAGCGCCTCCGTCACCATCATTGAATCTGTTAAACTACCGGTATGTTAGTCGGGTTAAGAACAATAGATTAGTTGCATTAAATTCTGAAAAAGAGGTTTGCAGAATAATATAAACGTTGTTTCCCAAGTGGAAAAAATAGGAAGAAACATGCATATTTTTTCTCCCTCAACAATTTCTTCGCATTATTTCTAATACGATAAGAATTGTGGAGTTGAGAAAAGACAAGCACTCACTTTTCACTTGCAACATACATTTATTCATATATATATATTTAGAATCTTGAGCGGAATATACAGATGCATAAATATTGAATAGATATATATTAGAGGCCGTGCAGGATATTTGTAGGCAGGATAAGCTTCAATCACGCGAAATTCGCAATTATTTTTCTCGGTGCTCACCATCATAGTCACGTGAATGCGTGTGTGTGGAATGTGATTCGGATTTTTTCAATTGGGCCTCCGGTGGCTCGAACTCGGCGGGGCTGGCGGGAGCGTACAAAGGCAATATCTTTTTATCTTTTAAAATTCATTAAGGATTTGGTGTTTTCTTTCCTTCACATTTCATTAAATTTCTCGTTTATGCGTTTCAAATTTCACTTTTGCTTCAAAATTCATTCAAACCTTGTTTCAGTATATGAATTTTTTTCATTTTCTCAATTGCTGGAAGATGAAAAACCCATGACGAGCGGAAGTGAAAAGAAAAAAAAATATGGTAGGGGTTTCATTCACATTCACATTTATATGGCGTTATATATTATTGTGAGGTAAATTAATTAATTCATTTCATGGTAATAAAGATAGGCAACACGTTGGTTTTGTTGTAGTTTTTCCAAAAGCAGAGTCCCATGATTTTTGTTTTTCTGATTATTATCTTTTAATGTAGCACTTAATACAGATGGTACAAATTATCCTAAAAATTATATATTGATTTTCGTTGATGTTTGTATCGTGTGTTAAACGTGATTTCATGGAAGAATATTCACCAAAGTTCTCTTTCAGGTAATTATTACTTCTGTTTTTATCTGTGATAGAAAGCGATTTCGAATCGTAACGCCGAATGTTACATCGTATAGAATGTGTTGCATACGATGAGAATGTGTTTGTGTATATGATGGTGTGTGTGCACAAGGGGGGGGGGGGGGGGGGGGGATGTGAAAAATCGAAAGAAACCAGGAACGGACTCCCAACGGACTTAACTCGTCGCATAATAATTTCATATGATCGTCAATGAATTAACAGCTTTCAGTGTCGTGCGAGATCACAATTTTCACAATAGGGGTGATGCGATTGGCCCAGACAACCGCATTTCACAGAAAATTCCTTTTCCGTTTCATTACTTTTTTTTCTCTGGTTAGTCAGCGAATTGTCAATTAATCTTCCGTGGCATATTAAGTACAATTTTGAAATAATTGTAACGTAGGAAGCATTTTGCATGACTCGTCGTGATCAACCATATGAGATCAATTCAAAAACTGTTAATAGCGTTTAGAACCATATTGAAAACACTCATGTGACAATAGATAATCATTACTATTATTTGCGAAAAGAAGAAATAGACTGCCTTGTGGTCGGGAATAATTCACGCGTTGTTCTCTGTATGAATTTGTTTTTGTATTGAAAAATTTAATTCATCGGAAATTGTGTAGCAACAATGTTCACGTCGAAAATATGTACATTGATAATTTTTTACACGCGTCAAAAGAATGATCACGGTTTAGATTATTGGTTGATATTGATATATGAAGGTGGGGGAAAAACAGTGGTGAGTAAAGGGGTCACATTGCGGTTGGGGAACGCTCGCGGGAACGATGTCCTTCAGCACTCACTCTCTCTGCAGGTGCTCGCCTTGGTCCATAGACAGGCAGCCTGCACCACCACCAAAGCCATAACCCTTGGGGCCAAATTTCCGTGCGTGGCAGACTTTACAGAACAGTTCACCCTCGTGTTCAGAGCAGTTTGTTGAGTCTAGCAACTTGCTGCACAAGCCTGTAACATATGAGACGTTATATCAAACTTGAGAATGGAATAAACCCTTGTTTCACTTATATTTGTTTTTTTTTTACATGAAACATCCAAATGAAAATAAGGATTCAATATCTACCCAATCAAGAAGTTATCAGCAATCAGGTGATATTCAAACAAGTGTTTTTTTTCATTAATTTTTTCCTGAAGCCATGTTTCAATGTTTACAAATCAACGGGTTTTCATTCAATGAGTACGCATTTCATGATACTACAGTATTTTTGGTACTGGAAAATAGATCACGATAAGCAGGATATGAACAATTTTGTCAGCATCCGAGAACAGAAAGGTATTTGGCATTTTTTCAATTATACTATCCAACTATCAATTTTCAACAGAAAAAAAATTTCTTTCCAGAACCCTACCTTCCTATTGACAATCTAAATCTCTTTGAAAGCACTGATCGAGGACTGGCAAATATTTACCAATGATCTCCGTCAATTCTTTGTATTTCTAATGATCTAGTCTAGAGCATTTTTTTATCACTGTGAAATGTATTATTTTCTTCGATGCTGACAGAATCTCTTGTATGTTGCCTATCAACAATTATTTTTCAATGCTAAAACTACTGTGATATTTTGTGATGTGTATTAATTGGATGAGAACAGTGGATTATCGAATATTTGAATATGGCTTGAGAAAAAAATTCTCGGTTGAGTACTATCTGATTGTGGGTAAGACGTTATTGACATGTCCCCATAATATGGTCAATTCATAACATTATTCCTCTTTGCGTTTGGGAATAAGAATTATATAAATGGAGATTAAAATGGAATCCGAAAAATAACTCACCGCACTTAAAGCACATTTTATGCCACTTGAGTCCGCCAGCAACACGTTCCTCCGCTGCGTAAACAGATTTTCCGCATTTCGGGCATTTTGGATGTTCCACTGGCTTGAAAGGCATTTTCGTTTACTATTTGAACAAAAATAAAAATATATCAAAGAGTAGCCCAAGACGGACATAATTATATATGTATAGCAAGGAAAGGTATACACATGATATAATATGAAACGACTATGAATATATCGAATTCTTGCGAAGGGAAGATATGAACTGGTGCTGCGAATCAATATATAAATATCCTTTACCTTCTCTATCTATATTTTGTATTTTGCGGCAAAAAATTAACATGATACGTATAAAAAATAGATGTGGAAGTATGATATCAGAACGTTTCTATTTATTGATCTGAAGATATTGCAATTTATGGCAAACATTCTATTTTGAATGTTTCTTCTTTTAACGAGGAAAGTAATAGTTCATCGATCGAATTCCTGTTGTTGTTATACATTATGTTCTGTAATTGGAACAAAAAATTGGAATACCATAGAATATCCGAAAAATAGTTATTTTATTCATGCACTTTTTCTTTCGTGCATAATCAGAAGAGGCAGAATTGCATACTAAATTTAGTCTTTTCCTTATGTAAAGAATAATTTCAACTAAAATAGCGAAAACCACCATCACCTCTCATTTTCTAACCCACCTTTCTCTGCGAGAGTGCCTTGTGAACATACTATCCGATATATAATCGCATTCTATTTGTATAATAGTACAGAGTGATAGTTTTTTCCCCCTCCCCTTCTCTACCAGTTCTATCATTTGCATTTACTCTTCCCAGAATTCTTCGACCGGTTGGACAAAGATTGATCGAAATACTGACAAATCAATGAGCTCCAGTAGTACGTCAGTGGTATGAATCATGGGCAAGAATTACAGTGGGCAATGTATTTTTACTCTAAATACTTCACATAAACACCGTGGATGAGATTGAATAAAACAATGATGTGATTCAAAATATCTGACATGTTGTATATCCGTATTAATCAAGAGATGTAAAGCTTCATCAAGTAGAGCATCAACGCCGAGAGATATATTCTATAGTAATAATGGCCATGGACGAGAGATATAAAGAGCGTAGGCAGCGAGGAAGGATGGCGTATAGTGATTGAGTCGACGAGCAGTTGTTCTATATTCGTGCAACGAGAGATGTGAGTCGCAGACCGTAAAGCCCGGCGATGCCGTATTAGGGAAGGTATACGTCCTCAAAAGACGACGCGCGCGAGTGTGGTGTCTTATTTTCCGCCCACTCTTCTGACAACCATAGCTCGACATGCCTACGTTTTTTCAGCGGCTCCATATCGAAAACTCACGCCGGATACAACAATAATGAGGAAAATTGAACTGCCGTGTAACTTATGTATATACACTAGATTTTCCCATTTTATCCACTTGCTAGATATCAAGCTTATCTATCATTTTCGCAAAAAAAAAACCAATAGTATTTCGATAACGGATATACTGCGATTCAATTCACATTTGTTTTTCATTCAAACCAATCAATGAAAATCTCAAAAAGGATTCAAAGTTTCTGAAGCAATGTAAAAATGTTCATTTAGCTAGCAATATTTAAAACGATTTGCGCATTTTTTCTGTGTGAACATGATGAATTGATGAGGAAAATAAGTCACAGGTACTTACCAATGAAGTATATATCGATTGATGGCGAATGGAAATTACTGGATGAAGATATAAGTTGGAGATACACCGTGTACACTGTTGCACCGCACTAATACTGGATTCGAATGGCTGTTCCGAACGCGAGCTCGTCCTAGTCATACTGTGGTTTGCACACGGCACGTGCATCTGCACGTTGTAGTTTAGATGAAGGGCGAGGTGAGGGCAAGTGGTATAAGATCAAGCGCTGAAGTGTAAGGGGGATAGGAGAAGAGGTGATGTGAGGTGCAAAGAGACTTCTCGGACGCAGCATGAAGCATGGGGAACCTGCGTGTTGCATCGCAGGAGGGCGTTATGCGCACTATGTGCGGTAAGCCAACTTGCTATTCATTTTCCAATGCATACCTGTATATACCTGCAGTCAGAGTAGATTTTATGCAGCGGAAAATCACGTTGCCACAACACTTACTACAATACTTTTTTTTTTACATAGGAACGTTCAGAAGGCACACGACCGGGTGATGTCATAGTGCTGCCGGCACTCTCCAAGTAATCAGTATGTTGAACACAGTTATCTCTGGTGTCGTTGCGAATCAGGGGGGAGAGGGGGGGGGGGGGGGGGGGGGGGGGGGACTCGAAATTCGAGATGTCTCGGCAACTACCTTATTCAGTTGGAAGATACCTCCACATCCACCATGTATTGTCGAAAATACATAGATCTGAGAACAAGCAATATTCCAAATTTCACGTGAGCCAGCAGTCAATCGTATGCGAGTATATATTTGCTTCTATGACCTTATTGCGAACATTGATAGATGGAGGTGAAAAAAATTGATAATATGATGACAGTCGGACAAAGTTTCATATATCGTCAAACTCGCAAACTCGGTATACGGTTTTCATGAATTACTCTCTGATCTGTTAAGGTTCGAACCGGCAAAGTTGAGTATTTCGGGGTTCTAGTACCGGTTCCTAATCCATGAATTTCCGATACCACGATGCAATAAACTCCATTTACAGACGATAGATTTGTCGCACTAGTCCTCAGAACGTCTGTCATCAAAGTCGATTGGTTGCTGGTTTTTAATCAAGTCGCTGGAATTGGGGGGGGGGGTCACTATTATACTGGATTGTTGCGAGTCACTTATTTGGAGGATGGAAACTTAAAATCAACGCCCAATGCATATATGAAAATGAAAGTACAATCTAGAAAAATGGTGAACATCGACCCAATAGTGTATATTTGTGAGGATATCTGACATTATATCTTTTGAGTAATTGAACAATGAATATTACCGCAAATAACAGACTGTATGAAACTCGACTCTCACTCCGAAGAACATACCAAAATTTAATTGAATCAATATCCAAAATTCAAGCTATCATTTTAGAATTTGAAAAACGAAGAAATATCATTTTTATGATTACCGGATCCCCGAATATTATGGGGGACTCCCCGTTAGATTGGGAGTCACTCGTCAGTGCTAACGTTAGATATGAAAAGCTAAATTGGAACGTTGAACGTCAATTAACAACAGCGCGATGAAGAGAGCGACAGTCCAAAATAAAGAGAGGAATGGAAGATGAAGTCTGAGAGAAAAGAATAAAGCGACACCAAAGAGCGGTGGCACGCACTCATCTTCTATTATTAGTAACTTGCACAAATTTCTATTTGTAGCTTCTGATATTGTCCCCTTCTATCGCGTCTTTTCCACCCACTTTCTGTTACTCTGCATCATTCTGTTTCTTACTCAACGCCCTAGTATAGTTACATATGTGAATATCACACGCACACACACGCACAGATTTTCTGGAAAGTAACATGCATTGTCCTTCTAAATAAGAATTAGTCATTTTCATTATAAAAAAATCTGGTGAAAAATACAAATTTCAGCATTCAAACTCAAAACACGTTTTGTTTCTTCGATGTCACACGTACAGCTATAATTCTGTAAAGACGATAGCTTCACTGATACTCTTTTACATTTTCTTTGATTCTTTGAATTTAAATGAAACGAGAGCTCTACCCTATGTGTAATTTAACCTTTACCTATGGTAAAATAGACCGGATATATGGTCGCTCACGCGTACTCCTAATTGGAAGTTGATTGAAATTCGGCCGTTGAAGAATGACTCATTCAAGTGCACATAGGTAGAGAAAATACCACAAAAAAACGACGAGGAACGTACGAAGTCATAATCAATTTCTTATAATCTATGACGCCAAACAACATAGCATGAAGCTGAATTATTTTACTGTTTCCCTATCACAATCTAATCAAAAATTACTTCACCGTATATACAAAAGAGATCCATTTTGGTGTATCTTGCAGAGGCGCTCGAGAAAGGGTTCCTCGCCCGTCATCATCCACAGGTCGGCGGTTGGAAAGAATACCGGTAGTCCAACGGCTTGTTTACGCGTTTTTTGTACAATATCTTCATTCTCCGTAGAGATGTGTTATTATACAGTGGTAATAAACACCCGGTGCTATAGTCCAGTGATGGGAGAACGCATGCTCTGATCTATCACTCTCCATTTTATGTATACGTCTACTTCGCTGTACCGTCCAATAATTCCTTGCAGACAGTTGACTGCAAATTTCGTAATTCCGAGACTTTTCTCAGATTCCGGTGTTATTTTAAGGGTTTTCAAGACAGTAACTCCAAGATAATTGAGTTTTCTTGCTGGGTTTATTATTTCGATGTTCCTAGTTTGTGGGTTTACAATGCTGATTCCGCGTTGCCCTATATGTCGATGTTATCGTCCGAATATCATCGCTTTTTTTTTTGTAGCGTTGCGTTTGTTTCCCCATTCGTGGTAGTAGTCAAATAATTCTTGCGTGTTATATTCTGCCAGGTATTGTGCTCGGCAAGAGGTATGTCCGTTAATCAGTATCATCAATTCGTCTGTATACTGAGAACTACGACTGGCCAAGTGCGGGACGTCAGAGATATAGAGGTTAAATATTATTGGCCCAAGCACAGAGCCTTGGCGGACTCCATGTGGTTGGTGAATGGCCTCGCCAATCTCGCTTAGGAATTTACCCTGGAATTTCCGATAAAATCAGCGAAGTCGTACTAATTTATGTCCGGTTTATATAAGCCGATTGAATCGGAAACAACGAAAATCGCAGAGTTAAGGATTGCAGCATTTATTGAAGAGCATTGTGCTATCCAAAGCAAAGACCATGTAATTGTAGTATGTTAATTATCCCATGATAATTTCCTCATGAGATGCATTCATGAATCTCAAACTGCATTGCACGAAATGTTTGATGCTAATCAAGAATGTTCTCGGCCCATCTGTGCCTGATGATTTACTCGTAGAGACAGGAGATACTCAAGATTCCTTCTTTGTTGACGAACATACTAATCATTCAAAACTATGAATGCTACAGTAGTAATCCAAAAAAGTTCAAGGTCTGAGTGGAACCTGCTGGCTTGCCTGCTATGAAGCGATTACTATTATATTATTACAATTGAAAGAATTGAAGGCTCTATTTTTTATTTCACAATCAGAAAATAAATGTTTTATAGCCGAACAGCATGATGATATTATGCGGCGACTACCACTCGAGGCATTTTTGATTTTTTTAAAAGTGAATTAAAAAATTTTATCCAATTGAATACTCCATTTCAAAGTGCTAATGTTGGACCGTTTGAATTGTTTGGTTGCTTATGTTTCGGTATAAAAATTTAATAAAATAACTTTCGTACTATCACAATTGGAGAAAGTTATTAACTGTGACCTATTAGAATTCGACTTCTGACAACATCTCACGCATACCACTTCAATCTACTTTGGTTATAATTTTCAAACCATATTGCAAAAGTTTAGGAAAAAAGACTAATAAGATGCGAAAGAGCGATGCCAGTGCTTTTTATGTCAACTAACAGAAGAAATTCAAAAACGGCTCCTGGAGAATTTAACAATATTGAAAATAATTGCTGGTTTGCATGCAAGGGTTGCAACATTTTAAGTCAAGCCCAACATCGCAACAATATTGAACTTTATTCAACGAACTTATATTAATGGCGACAAAAATGATGTTGAGATAAGTGGCGTCAGTCGAGTAACGAAACATGGTCGAAGACTGCAGTTTTAATCGAATTGTATTCAGGAGTATACGATGATTACGCAGCATGTGAAAGCAAACGTTTTGTTAACATCTCAAAATTTGAATTAGCGTTATTTGAAGCTTCAATCCCAAACGCCAGTGTTGAATTAGCCTTTCTTATTTATAGTATCGTGAGAAATAAGTACGAAGAAGACTATCTGTTAAAATGCTTCAAAGTGTGGTGATGATTCGATTCTTTTTGCAACGAAATAATGGATTTTTGATAAAAGTCAATCCCCAAAAAAAAAGTTAAGTTTGTTTGGAGGTTAAAATGTGTAATGCCAAGAGTTCGGAAATCTCAGAACACACCGAAACTTTTTTTGAAATATCAAGTACTTTACAATATAATATCAATATGATATTGTGAAGGGGGGGGGGGGGGGGGGGGGGGGGGGGGGGATCCGGGGAGAAGGGGAAAAACGGGCGGGCCCGGGGGGGGCATATCAAAAGAAAGC
>JAPYZF010001428.1:0-14146 GCA_030523045.1 Meteorus cinctellus
ATAATAAGACGTCAATATTGTGAAGAAACCAAATTATTTATTTAATTGATGAAAAATTCGATACATATGATATAAATGACCAAATTATAAGTAATATATAAAAACAATTTGTTTATTTTACATTAAGAAGGTAAAAATACTTGACATCTTGTTCAAATGTTTAATAAAAATGAATTACCATTGAAATCATCTAATATTTCCATTTATTCATTAAAGAAAATGTTAAGTCATAAAAAAAAAGGACAAATCCATGAGTGTGCCGTGATTTGAACCCACTTTGTATGGCGGCAAAACTTTACGATTAGCCACTCTGATAATCGACGTTTTGAAAAATTGTTGTTGCGAATTATATTTTCATTTTCAGAGAGCTTAGGTGGCATCCTTTTGTGGGGAACATTTTTGACCCCTCCTCTGCCCTAGAAAGCATAAAAAAGGCGAAGCGCCGTCACAATGGTTAGGAAAGAACTAAAAGGGAAGGAGTTGGATGTGAGAGCAGGTATGAGGGTGTGGGGGTACGAGAAAAGAATTGAGCAAGAAAAAGGTCGAAAGTCGGCAAGAAGATGTAGAGTGGAAGGAGGAGGAGAATAAGGATAGGAATAGTCGACGGAAAAAAGGGTAATTATGAAAAAAGAAGATGGGGGGGGGGGGGGGGGGGGGGGGGGGGGGGGGGGTATTAGAAGCTTGAGAGAATATTTAGTACACGGAGTTAAAAGAGAATAGTAAAAGTGGGAGTCATGGAATATGTGAGAAGGATGTGGAGGGATATGAGAGAGCGTGGTAAGCGTTTTTGTTCTGCTTCCAGAGTTTCTCTGCCTCTCCCCATGCCGAGCGATGGTTTAAAGTATGAAAGAGCAAAGATTGTAAAATGAACCGAAACGCTCGAAGCGGCGGAAAAAGTAAAAAAATTTGGAAGTAATCAACAGCATTGGTAGAGAATTGTTTTAAAAATGGGCTATACTTTGTGTTGTGTGTAATAGTAAGTGTAAATAGTAAATAGTAAGTGTAAATTTTATAGCTTCCCAAAAGCAAAATATAAAATAGAACAGAAAAAGCGATGGATTGCGGCTGTAAGAAGAGTAAAGCAAGTACCCTAACCGCACTTTTAAGCATTTGGCTTGTAAAGCATGATTCTGGTAACTCATGCACATGTTTGGAAATTATTTAGTTTCGATGGTACACCCTGGCATCCAACAGCATCCAGCTCCATATGCAGTGCACATTTTGTTGGCAATAATAAATCTGAAGAGGAACTGAGTTCTAGTAATGTTCCAAGCATCTTTCCTGCTGCGTACAGAATGAAAGCAGTCAATCACGAGTCATTAGTAAAACGGTATGTAATTGATCAATAATGTCTCCTTTTCTAAATCATCTAAATCTAAAATCTAAAATCCAAAAACATCTAAAATGTATTTCCGGTTTGGTTCAAAATAATACTCCATTCTAGGCATGATCGTTATAAGGAACGAAGGAATTTGAAAAAGGAATCATCAATCACAACGGAGCAAGAGGTTACCATGACGCAAATGGAGATGAACGACATCGGTAAAGTAGCCGACAACGTTTCAACAAATCAAAGTTATATAAAAGTGTCTGCAGATCAAGAATGTCAAGCTAATATTTTTTTCACTTGTATTCAGCCAGAAAAAACGTTTATCTGCAACAGGTACATTTATGAGAATGGTTGTTGTCATGAGGAAGTTCAGACAAATATAATTGAAAACACTAAGATAGTTTTGCCTAATCAAAAACGATTTAAAGACAAGCAGTGCGGAACATTAGAAAAGATCTCCGTGGATCAGTCTGTTCAAACACTAAAAAATACGCGTAATTTCAATGGGTTTTCATTAGTTAAAACCAAAAAACAACTTTCAGATCTTGCCGGAGTAAGTATTGAAAATTTTGAATTTCTACTGAAGGCTGTGAAGAGTAATAATTTAGACACTTTGAAAATCTCAGTCGAAAATGCACTTTTAATATTGTTGATTAAGATGAAAACCGGATTAACTTTCTGTGCAATGAGTGTTTTATTTAATGTACATAGAACAACAGTTTCTAGAATATTTCATTTATTACTACAAGTGTTAGCTACAGCTACATCAGATTTAGTTCTTCGGCCAACAAAGGATATAGTACAAGGAACAATGCCGAAGTAATTTTATCCCGCTTACGCTAACACTCGTGTAATAATTAATTCTACAGAATTCGGAATTGAGGTTCCTGCAGGCGTCGATAACCGTGTGTACACTTACTCTCATTATAAAAAAGGATTCACCGCAAAAGTTCTTATTCGAATAACTCCCGGCGGTTTTATCGGTTTCGTATCAACAGTAGCTGGTGGACGAAAAAGTGATTCTCAAATTACAATAGAATCTGGATTAATAGATTTAATAGAGGATGGAGATGTGGTTTTGGCAGATAAAGGTTTTCCAGATATTTGACGAACCATTAATGGAAAAGGCAAACAAGTAGTTGTCGTTATGCCACCGTTTTTAGAAAGAAATCCCGAATTTACAAAAGAAGAGGCGGAAGAAACGTACAGCATTGCAAAGGTTCGGATTCATGTGGAACGAATCATGCAACGATCGAGAATTTGTCAGATTTTAAATAAAATACCAGTAAATTTTTCTTCTTTTATCGATAGCATAGTGCATATGTGTTGTGTATTAGTTAATATTCAATCACCTATATTTTCTGATAATAATTAACAGAACAGAAAATAAAAAATTGTATATAAATTTGTGAACAAAATTAACTTATAAAAACTACATTGGGCAATGATTGTAGGGATACATATGTTTTGGCAGAAATATTTGTAAATGATTCACATTTTTTTAATAAATATGTATTCGGAAAATTTTTGGTTTTTTGACATTCTTAAGCTATTAATACTCTTCATATAATATTTCATACATTTTATAAAATAGTAATAAAATAAACACGTCTTACACATGAAAAAAAAGTCTTCTTTCTTAGAAACAATGACTAATTAAATTTATATCACTTTTTGTATTCGATTCGAAATGTCTTTTCCCGAAAAACCTTCGACCTCTCTTATTACGACTTCTCGCGATTCTTCTCTGACTATTTTATTATGTAATTCAGGAAGATAATATTGAAAAAAAAACTTTCACATTTATTCACGACTGCTTTTAAAAAAGGTTCATCGCGTTCAATTTTAACGCAAATGCTCCCATATGCTATTTGTGAATATATGAATAAATCGCATGTGTCTGTTCCTGTAGCGTTCATTTGAATTTGGCATTGCGTATAATATATAGAACTTTGTTTCAGACAGACTTGGCCATTCTTAAATTGTAAATAGTTCACATTGCACTTTTTTGCATCAAAATTTACTGTAGATTGCTTTTTGTCCGAACTTGGACATTTCAACTCGACTATTCCAGTAATATTGTTAGTAACGTCAATAACAATTCCGTCGAGACTGGTACATAGCCAAGGTTGTTTTTCACTAACGATCAGACCAATTTTTTTCACTCTGGTACCATATAACTTTTCATACTCCTGTTGAGCTTCTTTTTCATGTTCAATTCCATAGCGTGCAGAAGCAGTATCTATTTTATTGGGATGTAAAATATCTGCAACTAATGACTCGATGGATTTATTTACTCTACTCTTAATACTGTGAGCACTTTTACTCGCCGGTATTCTAAAATTCCTAGCACGAAACCATTCATCACATTTGGACTGTTCCAGTGTATCACAGAATAAATGTATGATGTCTTTTCTCGATAGAACGATTTTTTCGATGTAAAAATCGTACAGATTTTTTTCAAGCCTTTGTCTAGTTATGTACGCCACTTTTGCTCCGTACATTGAAAAAAATTGATTCAAATACTTATCGCACTCATCTGTTTCAAGGAGGACATCCACGGCTTGTAATATATCATTCATCAAATTTTTGATTGCTTTTTCGTCTTTATCTTTCTTCGCTTCGAGCATAATTGTCCGTAGCGGTGAAGGTGCTGTCAAATCTGTCGGATCTAGCTTGATCGTATTCAGCTTCAACTTTTTTTGAGGCAGAAACATTTCAAAAAAATATTTTCCCTTCGAATACTTTTCTCGTGCAAATTGGTAATGAAGTGAATCACAGCTGCTATGTGTTTTCAATGTCCACTCTTATTATAAACACAAGTGCAAGACACACCAATGACTATCCGAACTCCATTGATCTATAAAAATGTATTATATAAAATTTAGTGAAAGGCGATGTGTGAAACAACTTTGTATGCTTACATTCAATTTTGTGCAGTAAGGTGGAGATATGACTGAAGTTTGCCTTATGTCTTGAGCCTGAATTAAAAAACTTTCCCCATTCGCCCTGTGTTCTTCTACGTTACGTACATGATTTACTTCTACCAAAGCTTTTCCTTTGGGTACTGTTTCGGGTTGGAATGTGATGTCGTGGATCACTCTCTCGAATCCCGTCCTTATGATTATTAATGACATTGCACTAATTTTTGGTATTTTTCAAAATTAAATTTACGTTTGATACATTAATTCATTTTGTTTTTCAAATTAATGTATCACCAATCAAAACAACTGGACAGAGAACTAACCTCTCAATAAAAATCATATTCACATAAATGTATATACACAGGACAATACTTACGTGTTTATTTATTCGGTAGAATACAGGCGATTCCAGATATCAAACACACAAAGAACAATTGCATAATTATGCGGCTAACTCTTTTCTTTTTATTCTTTCTTCCAAATCCCTATATCAATCTGTGTATTTTTTCCAGATTTAATGCCGATTTAAAACCACCGGATGTCTCTATTATCGTTTACGGCGCGAATAGCAGATATAAAGCAAAAAAGAAATGTGGGGAGTAGCGTTGAGGTACGCAGCCATATTGTAAACGGAACGGGAGTCCGTAATATGAACCCCGTAAAGGAACACAAGCAATGAAAAAAACGACACTAAGAAGAAATTACAATCGATGCTGTCAATACTTATAATTGAGTCATCTCTAGATTTTATAATGGTTAGATATATAGATAAGATGCGATCATAAACATTCATTCCAAACTCCAGTTATCATAATCATATTATTTTATGACTGAAATTAAGATTTGCAGAAGCTATTCGATAACAAATTAATAATTCAATGGGTGATATGCTTATTGATAAATAGTTGAATAAATTTGATGAATTTTCCAATTTTATTCTGACTGTGAATTTACTCTGAATTCGCGTAGATGTGTTTCTACGAAAGTTCTTTTTTCCACATCAGTATAATTCTTCAACCGAGTGTATGAATACCGAACCTTCGAAAAAGTTCTCACATGAAAGGTAAATCACGACGCGATGGATTGATGTTGCATGTTATGAATTTCATACACATCTCGTTTTTTTTTAGCATGATTTATTGTTTCAATGCATTTAGAAGATACATGAATTGGACCCAATTTCCAACTTTGATTCATATTTCTACGTATAAGCTCAATATTCCAAGTCCTAGTAAGTGTCGAAATTATCTGTATATAAGATAGAGTTCCCATGAGTTTTATTTACCACACTGTAGTTATCATTTTGATAAGGGACCTGTACGTGTTAGCGCATGCGAATTTCCCACCGAAATGAGACATTTCATGATTCATTTACTCTTCCATTTCATTCAAAAGTTGAATCACTCAAATTTCAGAACAATTAAATTAAGTTCTCAGTGTCGGTTGGATGAAATTATTCCGTCCACACATAAATTGTGAATACATCTTTTGTTGACTCAGATCTCATCTCTTATTATCGATACCTAGCATGCTGCTGTTAATATTTTTTGCACGTTCCAAAAATTTTCCATTGTTACGAAAGATAATCCAATTATGGTGTAGGTAAATTGGGGATCGACGGAATGATGTCACTGAATAATAATGGTGAAGAGGGAGACAAATTGCGAATCATTCGATAGCTTCAAATGGTGATGCGGAGTGGGGGTAAGAGATACCCGATATCGCGATACGACGAGTTCATTGGACTGTTTCAACTACTGATAATTCGAATATATCATACTAAGCACATATATCTAAATGACAATGAACCTATGGTACAATAGTCCGTAGAAATGACCCAACGCGTGATTGTTGAAATGAAAACAATTGTCAATAAAGACGCGCGAAAATATACTACAATTTTTTCATTATGAGTAAGAAAACCGGTCCAGTGTTCCGTACGACTTTCGACTATTGCCCGAGAAGGAGGAAATCTAAGTTGATTATCCATTGGTTTTTTTCAAAGATAGTGAGATCGCTTTTCATCCACTTAGGATATATTTTTTTTCTTTTCTTCTGTTCAACAAATTTTGGAAAGATATGGTCGTATCGAATGATATGTAAATATCAATACTCTATTCTCTTGTGGCCAACATCTCTTCTCAATGCCATGAGTTTCACATATTCGTTGCTGCATCTGTGAAGATAAAAAAGTTATGGGAGTTAACTGCTATTATGTCTCAATTTTACTACGAACCTGGTAAATCGAGCGCTCTCCATAGTTTCTTGTTCTCGATTAAACATGGAATCCATGGTTTTTTCATTTTTATTGTTTGAACTGGTGAACCTAGCAAAAAGAGAGATTATAGTACATTAATTATATTGCTGCAAATTCATCTGAGCCTTGGAATAATTACTTTTCCCAGATTCGGCTGTAGTATCTTTCTTATGAGGAAACCTCAATATGTGTTCTAACATATCACTGCAAATTTGCATACTTGGTTCAACTATAAATTCAATGAAACCAATTTGAGATTCGGCAATAAGAGTATTCTTGCGATCACATAAAGGAGAAAAAGGGAGTCCCAGCATTCGTTCCTTGTCGCCTTGTCTGAAGAATTCTTCTAACAATTGCATTGTCCACCTATGAAAGTAATATCAAATTGCGAATTGCAAATATGCACCTGACGAAAATGATTTCACTATCACCTATGGTGTAGATGCCAATTTTTTGCTGGATGGGAGATATCGCAGCAATGTAGTACAAGGCTTACAACTTTACTCTTATCGATATCCAATTGTCCATGTGCGATCAAATTTTTCATTGTTTTGAGCTGTTGAAAGTGGTAGGTCATGTCAGTTGCCAGAACCATGTCAATGACCAACGATCGGAATTCCCGATAGTCATCTCGTGATAAGTTTTTTAAAATATTAGATTCATCTTCTCTGAGGATTCTGAAAATCATCATAATGTATGGATGCGGTCGTGCCAAGACATACTATTAATTATGGTGACGATGATAGAATGAAAACAAACGGTGTGTGTACCGAAAACTGGCAGCAATATGATGATTTTCAAGGACTGCACGATCATTATATAATAACGCGGTTTCACTGCCAGACATCACATGGAAATTATTAGTTGTCCCTGTATGTTCATAGTCGTGGATTATAGCAGCAACCAGAGATGCGAATATTTCGAGATCTGAGAGCCATGCCTAAAAGTGTAGGGTAAGCATATATTATCGAGTTCTTTTCTCGTACATAATGATTATGTGACAGTATGCTCACCATTAATCCGGTTTGATGAAGAAAGAAATGCATTGTCTGGGTCACATCTGCTGCATGAAGATTATTGTGATAAGGATTTTTATGTTTATTGTAACCAGCCTCGATACGCATGAGAAATGTTTCTAGTATCTCGGGTGGGACTTTAAATTTTCGAATAAGGCTGTAACGGTTGAATAACTCGTAACCCAGATACTTCAGTGGAGAACCTATTGACGCATCACTCAGCGAAAAAGTATGGAATGACCAGTCATCTAGAGTCTGGAAGACATCGAATTGTGGAATGAAACTAGATAAGGAAAACTGCAAAACGTGGAAAAATGTGTCGTGTGGGAAAGTTACCTGGAGTATTTCACGAACTTTTGGCGGAAATTGTAGTACAGTAGTATTAGTAATCCTTCTAGATAATCGTTCAACAAATATACCTGCTCGAATAGCATGTGCAACAGATCGAAACTTCAGTTTCTCATTCGATTTATGTTTTGTGTTTACGAACTGTCGTGTAAAAGTCGAAGTCAACCATTCTCGAACTTCAAGTGGGAAAGCGTCTGACTCAACATCTGCGAAGCCTTCTTTTTCGTTCATTGTTGACCTACAAAGAAACCTCCATGTAATGTCCCACTCACATTTGTCGAATTCAATTTCATAAAAAATTCCACGTGCTTTCTAAAAATTTATGTCGAATTGCTGTTAATAAGTGGTCGGCGGGCTACGAACAAACAAAGATCGTTGAATGTTTTCGCGTTCGACGGGAAATAACGGGGTTGCAAATAACCATGCCAAGATTCATTGGATCTCACATGAAAAGGGGCTATAATTCTGTTTTAACTGTGGTAGGAAAAACTGCTTTGTGATATTTTTTGCTCCCCATCGAGAATGAAGAACGTGACTTGACATTGTCATGCTCTGAAAATGCAATTGAAGCCGAGTACCCGTACCAAAAATGCATTGATTTAAAAGATTTGACGTTTTCTTATGACTGAACGCACAGTTTTCACCGAAAGTTCAATGGCAGAACTACTATACTACCGCATGCGGACCGCCTCACGGGACAGAAAAAAATGAATGGAAAAATAAACATCCATGACCGAAATCTAAGTGGAGCCAAAATCTACACAATCGCCGATCAAGTAGAGCGAGTGGTTCCTGCGTAATATTCCCAAAGCGAATCTATTCCGAACATCATTGACGTGTATTGAATTACATCTTTCTTCAAAAGAGAGGGCGTTATTGTAATGATTAGTAGAAATGTATGCAATCATGCATGGGAAGACATGGTTGAACTTCGTACCGAAGGGGAGTGTATCAGAATTTATTTATTACTAATAACACGAACACCTCCGTTCATATCCAGATACAAAAATTTTATTTTGAAGAATGAATCCATGAGTTTTTAAAATAGCTATAAATTTTGAAAATTTTGCACTCCATTTTTTCAGTAAGAGCATCGATTGTAGCCCCAATTGAACTTTTATAAAGAATCATGTCCCATATTTTTATAAAAATTAATGAGATCTTCTAGCCATGCAATTTTCCATTTGAGATCCCATCAAAAATGACAGAAAAGGGTTGCTTATTAAAGTGCATCGGTATGAAGAAATTTATTCCAAATAATTTTCAACAAAAATCGATACTCAGAATTCTCGAGTCATTTCACTTGTTAGATCTCAACGAGATTATACTATTTTCGAAAATTTTTAATTTTGTGGGTTTCGATGGGGCATTTTGTCTGCCAATACTTCATTCGAGATCATGAAAAAAACCTTCATATCTCATGACAGGATTTCACACAAATTTTCCGCTATATTCAGACAGACTGTATGAGGAATGATCTGGTTAAGTACCACATCTATCTCCATAAAATTTCTAGAAGAATTGATGATGGAGTCCGCGATGAATCAACTTGTCGAACCCCGAATGGGAATATTCAACTTTGATAATCATAGATTTCACGAGTTCCTTCAGTTTTGTGTCTGAAACGATTTCTTATGAATAGCGTCAATAACATGAAAATTCCTGAAATAGCTCCATTTACATACGAAAAGTTTTTCTCTTTCTCGACGTACAATTGATGTATAATTCCTTCATTTATTGTTGCTTACAATTGGGAAAAACATGAAAATTCGAAAATTTTGTGACAGGATGGTGCATTCCACCTGTTTAGTATATGGATAACTTCCAATTACCCTACATGGAAAAAGTAGATTTCCACCCAGTTGCCAGAGTCTCGATGGATAAACAAGCAGAGTTTAATCTGCGGGTTCAATTCCCGCAAGAAATTGTTACATTGTAGGTAGCCAATCACAGATGATGAATGTTCAATAAAACGGATGGAAGGGGGACTGAAGAAATAGGCATATAAGGGCCGCACACCAGGAGCTCGCTCTCATTCAATGGGAATCGATTAGGAAGTCAACTAATTGGACAGTTTCCAAAATCCCAGAATCGATTCTTTGATCGATTATACAAGAACAGTGAGGAGAGTGCTAATAGCAAAAGATTACTATTAGAGACTATCTAGTGAAAAGCTTTGCTTCTTGATGTTCGTACTAGTGTCGTACCAGCAGTTCTATTTGCTATATAGCAATTCACGAATGAATAATAAGATAAAAGAAGTGAGAAACATCTTTCACTTAGTTGCACCAAGTCTAACAATGCTTGCAACATAGACAATACAATTGCTGTAAATTGAATGGAATCTGTATGCGCTTTTCATCTTTTGCTGAGTAGAGAACTTTCGTGACATTGCAATTTACATTCAATCGTATGATAATATATAGATTGCAATCTAGAACTACTAGTTTAGTGTCTGGCTTTCATAAATAAGCTTGAATATGAATAAATAAACTTTGCAACTCTGCTAACATCCGTGTGTGTTCTGCGTGAGTACATTATTGAGCCACCAGCTAATTTCCACTCCACTCAGTTCATTTTGGGGAAGCATTTGGTGAGGACCTGTGGAGAATCATCTTGGGGATCACGGGAAAAGGAGAGATTATCAGCTGAATACGCATTAACCCTGGACGGCATAAATATTATTTATCTTTCCTCTCTTTTCTCTCTAATAATTCCTCCATCGCTGGTGGGTCGATAAATAGCTACTGCATGAATTGCATATACGCTGCATTAGTATTTTTTCTTTGTCACTAAATAGTATCGCTGCCGTTGCTGTGAAAATACAGCAAGTTCATAATTTGGAGCGATTCCTGGTATTTGGCGCTTCACAAAGGAGTTGCGAACCCGCTATAGGTATGCCAGTGTACAATAGAGTTTAGTGAACTGATCAACGATAGGTTGCCAACACCCAATCTTTTCACTTGTTGAGGAGAGAAAAACATATATTATTATACTGGCTTCTATGAGCAACAAGTTAAATTCGTTGATTTCATAGAAGATAAAATTCTATGAGGGAATTTTTGCAAGTGAAATTAATTGTGCACATCGTGGGTATTTAATGGATACCAGATGGGAATTACATCCAATATTCTCATTCCGATGTGGTCGTTGTTCTTTTAGGATAGACTATACACAACTTCAACTTGCGAGATTGGCTATAATAATTTATTCCAGTTATTGAAAGACATAAATAAATTATCTGTAGTAGTGAAAAGGCAGCGGAGGAGAAGGCTGCAAGTCATATATAGTAGGTTTATTTGTGTTGAAGTACCTATTGTTGTTGCCAAAGAAGTGAGGGTGTGTCTGTGGTGCCAGGTGCAAAACAATTTGTTTACTTTACTGATGTATTATTCGAAGATACCTAGATAGTGAGAGGTGCGGGGAGCATAATACTATATAGGAGTAGGATCGAATATTTTATTGTGATACCGTAGAAGGGCATAGGGTGATGCGATGCGGCAATCCCAGTATTATTTGTAATTGAGGGGGAAGTTTGTTTTGATGTTGGGAGGAGTGGGGATCTTCTCATACACCAGACTGAACAAAACTTCGTGGAATAAGTAGCCTGAATAGTAAATAACAAAAATGTCCACATGAAATTTAACATTTCCTCTCACCATACAGTAAATTCAAAACTATCCGATAATAATCTAATAAATGTTATTAAAAGCATAATATTTTCCAATCCATCATGGAGGCCAATGCGGATAGGTTCCGGGAATCTACTTAGCACGAGATTGGTCTCATGCTGTGCTAGCTAGGCAGGGACTTGTGATGTTATTGTTTTTTCTTCTTCAATAACATTATGGAAGAGTAAGATGGTGGAGTGGCACCCAACTATTCTATGGAGTAAGATAGTAATCGGGAAAACGGTATGGTGTGCCACTAGGTTTTAGGAGGAAGGTGAGCAGGTGGGATAGGTGGACACATCCGACTAATTTGGTCCAGCCTAGTTTTCACCCTGTTGCAATTTTCAATTTAGGGAAACTGTTTTATTTTACGCTTGTGAAATCGAACGAATTCATAACTCATCAGCAAACTAGTGATCGAGATTTTAATACTGTGACGTGGTAAACGCCACTGTCCTCGGCCGCAACAACGCGTGATCCAAAAAGAAATAATAATAATAACTTACGCGGATATGAAGAGTTGTGAAGCGATCGAGCACCTCTCTAATCACTTCTCTTTTTAATTTCATGGATCGCAGATGCGAGAGGAACAAGGACCGTCGAATAACCAATGATGGAATTAGAACGAGAACATCGCGGGACGTTGCAGGATTTGATTGGCTACGCGTGGGTCGTGTGAAACCTATACGCCATCAGTCATATTTCGTATGGAACGAGTGAGAGAGAGTGGAAGGATGCGAGTATGTACGCGAACAAGCGAAAGCGCGAGATCGACACCCGAAGGAAGACGAATAGCTGGTCAGGGGTATAGGCTCGCGACTACCGAAAAGTGCATAGACAATGGGCACAATAGGAGAAAGTAGTGGGGAGCATTTTGCGCCTCATAAAAAGAAAAATCTAACGATAAGGGAGAGTAGACTTGAGAGTGCTACGAGCAGTATCAGACTTGATTTAGTATTGAGAGAGATTCGACTGATTTTGGGAGCGTAAAGACGCATTTTAGAGTATTCAATAGGAATCAAGAGCGTTAGGACGCGAATATCGTCGTGGGACCGAAAAAGAATACTTTTTATAAGAAATCGCGTAAGAGCGCGAATAGTAGTTGTCGTTTGGACAGATAATAAATATAATTGGTACTGTGAGAGTCAATCAAGTGTGAATAATAGCTTGTCTGCAAGTGACTATTGTATGATAGAGTTTGGTTCGCGGATCGCGAGCAAGAATTATTTGAATATTAATTATTAACGCGTTGAACGCGTAAGAACAGTCAAATAAGTTGAGTGATTATTGGACAGTATTCGAGAAAAACAACGAGTAAATCATCGAGGCATCATCGGCACCTAAATCATCCGAGGAAGGACGTATCCGTTGGAGAGAGCATCAGCAGACTCGAGGAACATCTACGCCTTTCTTTGCATTTCGAGCAACGCGGTGAGCGTATTATTTGTATGATGTGTGTATGATGAGGATTGTGTAAAATACATTGTCGCGCATAGGATTCGTATGGGTTTTTGGAATCGATCTTACGGATTAATAGTATTGATAGTATTTGGTATGAATGAATGGCTGCATTGTATGAAAATATTCTATGAGTGAAATTATTGTTGTCTTCGTCTCTAGACATTTCTCTGAGATTTATACGCGGATTATCACTTGGATAATCGCGCTATTCCTTATTAAATATCATTGTTTAACAAACTTGTTGAAATCGCGCTTCTCGCGTATTGTGTGGAATTGCCGCGTATGTGAAACGCGTAATATTCGATAATAAATAATTCTCAATTTCCACATATTTATTGATGATTATTAATATATTTTGTGCAACACGTTTGTAGAGCCACACCCGTCTATCGTCCGCTAGCTGCGGTATATTATTGAATGGTCATGATCGCCGAGGGTTTCTCCCAACCGGGAGTCGGAGATCGACATTAATCCTTTATTGAACACGATTGGTGCCCGTAAGATACCTGTATCTGTATCGCGGTAGATCCGCGGGGGATTATTTTGATTGTATTAAAAAGTCGTTCGCGAGATCATTTTGGGTGGCCATAATTCGACGCTCATTCCTACCCTGGAATCACGTCGCAATACATACTCCGAATATACCAAAATGTATCCAACAAATACCGCGATATTGCGTTCATAATCTTTTACTGATGACTTCATATGGATTTATCAGTTCCCAATTTTTTTTTGCTTACTTCATGGGGAAGACTGGGGTCATTCGAACCATGATGAGCTGGGTAGTTTTCATTTATTCGCTGTGCCCATAGTTAGCAGTGCCCACGGCTAGTAGTAAGTATTTTTTGGCTTAGTTGTAAGATCGCTACTCAATATTTCAATCAAGAATTGTTATATATCATGTATTGTGACGAGACGGCACGGGCAACATTCATTGATAGCAGACAATACAGATGCGGGTTTGCCACCACCGACCACGATTATCGATTTGGTATATCAATCCCAAAAAAAAACAAGTGGGGTTGTGCTTGCTCGCTCGCTACGCTCGCTCGCGTGTGGGGTTGAGTTTACTCGCTCGCTACGCTCGCTCGTGAGTATTGTTTGGTGATACTTCGTTGTGAGATCGCTTTTTCATATTT
>JAPYZF010001444.1:0-10913 GCA_030523045.1 Meteorus cinctellus
TTTTTTTTTTTCCAATCGATGCAGCGTGATCAGCTCTATCATATATTTTAAATTCACGAAAAGTTTAACAAGTCGATATTTCTTACATACATCCTTAATGAAAGGATGTAAAAGTTGGTGAGTCAAAAAATTAGTGCTCAAAAGAGTACCTTTGAGTGCTTGTGATATATATATGTATATACTAATGAGATAAACGTGTGTGTGGTTTCCCTGGCGGATTCATTGACACCAGTTTGATGTCAAAAAAGGACAAAACACGTCTCCAGAATTGCAGTCACCGGACCGTGGAACTGAACCGGACGTGACTACAAATGTATAGTCAATTGACTCGAATTTCGGGCCACTTTTGAAGTCAAGTTGACTCGCTTGCTCGCAGGGTCAAATCGACTCAAAATCTGGAGTCAATTCTTCATCCAACCCGCTCGCCCGCAGGGTCAAATTGACACCAAATATGGAGTCAATTTTTTTCCCAACCCGCTCGCTCGCAGGGTCAAATTGACTCCAAATCTGGAATCAATTATTTTTTCAACCCGCTCGCTTGCAGGGTCAAATCGACTCCTTACGACTGCTTACCATATTTTTAGTAAAGTTGGAAGGGAAAAACGAAAACGAACATGTAATGTAAGGAATGAGGTTGCGTGTGATCATCTCAAGAGCAGTCGGTCGAAAGTATATTTTTTTCCATTTTACTCTTGGGACACTTCAGTGTAGCGATGGTAAGCATTTACTTTTAATCAATATTTACTTTTTAATAATAAGAAAAATAATAATAATTATAAAGTATTTATATTGCCTGGTTTTTTTAATGGCCCAAGTAAAACAAAAATGAAATGTTCACACGACATTGCCGTCGTCGGCGCCGTCGTCATCGTCGGCACCGTTGTCATCGTCGACGCCGTCATCATCGTCGACACCATCGTCATCGTCGACACCGTCGTCATCGTCGACACTGTCGTCATCGTCGGCGCCGTTGGCGCTGTTGGCGGCGTTGGCGGTGTTGGCGCCGTCGGCATCGTCCTCATTCTCTTCCCTTCTTTTCTCTGGCACTGCTCTTTTTTTTTTTGCTTTTGTTCTTCTCTCGTACCGGTCGCGTCTCAGTTTTTTTTTTGATATCATTTGCCTTGCCTTTTCAAAGTTGTCGACGTCTTCCAATGATAAAGACTTACTCGATTGTAAGACGATGCACGCGTCTGTTGGCGTTAAAGTTAAGAAAATAAGGATATAATGTACATATATGTATATATATATAACATTGCGTTACAAAGTATGCATCGTACAGCAATGTACAAAACAACTTTTCGAGTGCTTGACATACGGAAATGGGGCTGATGAAATAGTTACTCGCCAGTCACTATTTCTTTGCGTCATACCAATAACCGGACAGCTGATCTACATTTGCACACGTAATGCATTGCGACTTAGTACAAATTTCATTCTGTTCGTCTTCTTTCGTGATCTCATTTTTCCTTCATCAACAGTTTCATCAATCACTCACAATATGTTTCGACTCTTTTCATTATCAAGTTTTTCGAAATATCAAGTTTTGTTACCCCCGTACATTTGTACGAGACACAAAATCTTGTATGAATGTTATGAACTTACTCATAAGTTTCCTGATCTCCTCATCCGTTACTTTTCTCATCCCTTGACGAGCAAGAGGCTTCGTTATTTTTGTTACAAGTTTTTGCCTTTCATCTTCATTCCACATAGCAGTGATTAAAATATTCATTCGTTTCGGCATATTTGGAGCTTTGATAGCGTTGACGATGGTTTCGCCATCCACGTCCCAACCAGGAAGGCTCTCGACTAAGTCCGTTTCTTCGCGTCCCGTAAATCTTTTCATGAATTCAATTATCTCGTCGTCATTGCCAATTGCGTCCAAGGAGTCATACAATTGCTTCATTTTACGGTAGGAATCCAGGGTTGCCGTCATTATTTTCTTCAGCTGTAGAAAACATTGTCATAATTAATAAATCTAATTCGATACTGCTTACATTTTATCTTATGGGGTTGGACAATAACGAAACTTACCGTGGCTTTCGCTCGGTCCAATTCTGTTCGAACGAAGCTTTCTCTTTCATTTGCCTCCTTATTGTGGGTGGTTTCCTACGAATAATTATAATGTTTTCAATATTATGCCATAAAAGACACGAATCGTTGACAAATTTGTTAACAAAAAGGCGTCTGGACGGGTGATGTTGAAAGTGCACGTGGTTCACCGTGACAAAATATCGTTTGACTACGGAATCGTCGTATTCAACGATTAAAAAAACAAAAGGTTATTTTTCTTCATTCGCTGCGTATATCCGACGTCCGATTTTGAGCAGGCGCTTGATCAACTTGCAAATATTCATCGACATTCTCAAAATGCTTTATAACATTTTTTTTATCAGTATTCTGCAATGTACCGGTACAACTTTTTTCGTGTTTATCAAATCGCACACTTCTTACTTTCAGCGGCCACTTTGATATGAATTAGACAACAATCAAAAGTAGAAATGAGAATGAAATTACTGTTACAATTTCGCGCTTTCTTTCCAATTAATTGATTCACAACCGTACACAATTGTTTTTACTTATTTCCATTCGCCGTGCATCATAATTCATTGGCATTGCCAATATTTTACGGTAAGTTAGTCGCGCGTTATCTTCTTTATGACAAAATATTAATACTTGTACCTTTTGTTTCAAAACGCTTCGCTTATTGTCAGAAAGCTTCTGTTTTGGAATTGAAGGATTCATCTTCATTGTTTTTATCTTTCCCGTTCCTTTATTTTGCTCTTCGGCCGCATTCAGTCCTCTTTTTACCTGTAGTTAATATTCATCATTCAAGCATCATTAATACATTTTTCACTGTTTGTTACCGCCGTCTTCGAAAAATAGTTCTTACTTTTCTCGTTGGTATTTTTTCGGATGCGCTGCGAATGACGATTCCACTTGTCTCTTTGACATGCTCCGATGTTTTGACGAATGTTAAATTTCGACGCTGAGAACAACTCGTTTTTCGCATCGGAGTTTCGTCGGTCTGGATTCGTTCGCATAAGCAAGGAAATCGGCAAGACCATTACATGGAAAATATTGATACGCATATGTGAGAAGAATCTCTTTTACGTACCACTTGCCAAATAGTTTTCAAGCCAACAATACGTTTCGTTATTTATATTTTAATGAATATTTCATTTTCGAAGGTTGAAATATTTCAAGAAGATAGCATTTTCTACAACAAAAAACTCACATCTTTATCGTTCGCGTCGTTGCGATTTTCTGAGTAACTTTCCCCTTCATTTTTCTCTTCCACGTATTCAGGCGCGTCATTTGGTCCTTCATAGTTGAACTGTAAATCACAGGTACATTTACTTTTCAAAAATTACATTATTCGCATAATCAACAATAGTCAATATTTGTCAACATGTCCTTACCGGTACTTCTTCCTCCATTGCCGTCATTATTTGCTCAGCCGCCACAAAGCTCACTGCTTTTCGCGCTTTGTCGATTGTTTTCTGCAATTATTTATGCGTTTTGTAAGAATTTAGGTGACATTTCATCTGTTTTTCATTGCGCCGTCACAATTTTTACATTTAGTTTAGAGGAGCCTCGCGAACAATGCGAGCAGATTACAAAACAGTTTTGTAATCTGCTCGGTCAATGATATTATTTTGCCGGTATTTATATCAAATGCTATAAAAAAATGAAGGGGTCATTTCATTCATCGAATAACGAGATCCTCCTTGCATACGAGAAGCAGGCAGGATTTCAAATGATGAGCGTTACGATCTTCTTTCAACGCGACGCATGCGCGTATCTTTAATGAAAAGCGTCTCAAAGCAGTTGCCTTGCCTGAGGGAATTACAAGTATCGTGCGTCATTCTATCCTTTGCTTGGCACAATAGAAAGTGGAGGGGTGCAAGCGGAGGTGACGCGCAGTTTCGGAGTAGCACGCTTCACATTGGCCATTTCTGTTTCGGAGCTCAGCTGTGCATATTCTGCTGCCTTAACCTCCCTCGTTTGAAATATTATTGGAATATCATCGGCGTGGCCATGGAACAAAACCACGACGTAGAAATACAGGTAAGGAATTTACAAACCTTTCTTAAAAACTTTCTGACCATTCGTTTCATAAGTTTCATCCGATTCATTTCCCACAACAAATTAGCACGCAACCATCGGTATAATATAATTCTTCGCCATGATTGAAATTCTTGTACATAGAAATAAGTTACCACCGATTATTATAAAGTTTTACTTTGGCCGTGTAGAATGTTCTTTTTTTTTATGTATTATTACCACCGAATTACACTAGACGACTGTATTGCATTATTGAGGGGATTCGATTCGTGTGTATAGAACGAGCCTCAAAAAATTATAGCTAATCGATGAAATATTTTAAAAATATCACGATCACAGAAAAATAATGTAGGGTTACACGCACGTGTAATTGGCTACATTTAAGACTTTTTTAAATAAATGATATCCATTTTTCAATCAAAGGCAGAACGTTATTGTAGCTGTAAGTATTAAACGAAATGTGTTACTGTTTTCCAACACGAATTTCAAATTGGCGACGTACAGCAATTCTTCGCCCACGTTTTTTTTTTCGTTTCACCATGATATCTCTGGAAATATTTCACCGATCACCTTCACATTTTTGTGGATCGTTTTATACACGAAAGAGAATCGAATAAATTAAGGATTTTCCAGAATTTCTATGTTTATCGAGATTGCAGTGTTTTTAAGGGAAAATCATTTTACTCGTCCAATATAACATTCTCATTTCCTCCGGAGCAACCGAATCGCCCTCCTTCGGTCACAACACAGTATTTGTTGGACTATTCATCCGCAGGACATAATATTTCTTAATTATAATGCTGTTGAAGATGCAGGCATTGCTTTTTTGCACCATAATTCATTAATCATTGAATCGGGATCCATCAAGCGAAAAGAATTGAATGTATTTTTCACGCTTACCTTTTGATTTAGCAGGCTCTTATCCGATGACGGTACGTTATTTCCAGTATTTTTTGGATATTCAATCCCTTTCAATTTCATGTGGTTCGCAACCAATATGCCGGGAGAGTCAGAGTGGATTTTTTTCATAACTACTCGTTTTCCTCGCCCCAACATGTTTTCACTCGTCGTTGCAGCTTCTTCCTCAGTTTCTATATTTACAAAAGCATATATGTGACGTATTTATACGCATTGTTACTAATAATTACGTTCACTACAAGACACACATTTTTAGAATTGCCGCGATTACGCGTGTAAGGAAAAATAATATGGTTTCATTTGATTTATTTACTTACCTCCATAACCGAGAATACGAACTTGTACATAACTTTGGCCGTCATCGTCCAAAATACGTACAGATCCGAGGTTAGTCGGATTCGCCAAATAACTTTTCAATGACTGGTCCGTGCATGGTACGACACCTTCGGTGTTTTTATCACGTACAAATAAATTTTCGGCTCGTACTGTTTTTGTTTTTCCTTCTTGACCAGTTTTTTCACTCATCACGACGACTCGATAAAACATTTTTGGATGTTTTTTGCCGCAGGTGACGCGACAAGTGGTTTTCATAACCTACAAATGTTGGCAAGTGCGTACTATTCACTCGCTTATTTATTTTTTCTTATTTATTCACACGTTCAATATTATAACCGGTTTTGCAGTTATGATCTTTACGATGTACAACACACTGCACAAAAAATGAATAATTGTTTATTTATTTAACAAAATGTTAGTCGAGAAACCAGGTTAACGCGAAAGCTATTCAACATTGAACGTGAAATATGAACAAAGATTTTTCTGGCCATTGTTTTATAAATAGTATAAGTTTCGCTATCCTGCTTCTATCGTCGCGGCCCAATCAGATTTGTTGTTTCCGCTACATGCTCTGAATGCATGTTTCCACTACACGCAAACGCTGATAAACGTTTTTTCTTTTGTTGGAGAACGAAAACGATATTCTCCACTTAGAGTTTTTAACAATGTCGAGAATCTCGGAGAAACCTACATATAATATGTTTCCGAATCATATAGATTCATTTTCACTATTTCAATAGAAATTTCTTTTGACACGGTATTTTTTGAATTTCGCGCCTTTTTCGAGTTTTCCGACTGGTCACATTCTTGAAAACGTTTTTCCCCTCCTCTGCTCCCTTAGAAATTCTTACAACGGACGAGCGATACGGCCATTTTTTACGCGAAATCTGTTGTGTCGTGATGTTTTTGTTTCTCGCGTGTCTACGCGTGAAAAATATAAATTATTATAATAACGGTATTACTTCTGTCGTTAGAACGTATCTATAAAGTGTATGTGTCGTATATTCGCAGTGCAATCAAATACGCAAATAATATAACCTATAAAACTTTCTTATTCCATCATTGTTTGTTTGCTTCATTACATGTACTTTTTTCCGATTGGGGAGTTCGGAATGGAGAAGAAAGCGTACAAATCGAAGAAGACAGTGCGAAGAAAAATCGATAAGTTTATACGGAATTTTATCTCCATTGTGGGACGACGACCGACTGAAAATGAAATCCCCAAATATGAATGCACGGAGCAGGTGAGACGAAGAGTGTTTCGTAATAACAAACAAGAACGTCGTGAGAGGATACGAACCTTTTGTACGGGACCACTTTTATTTTTTTAAATGAAATACGATTTCGAAAAATGGTACAATGCGAAAACTGAAATAAAATAATAATTACGCACGACAATTTCAAATATAGGTAAAATTGAATGATCACTTCAGTTGAAACGATAAACGCTTATGATTGATCGAGACGGTCAAGGTGAAATGCGGAAAGTTGAAGTTTGAACAAGTGCAGAACAACCGAAGTTACCCGATGAGATTTTATTGATTTTTGTCATTCAAATTTGTACATACGGATATACATATTATATATATGCAAATGTATATGGAAAAAAAGGTTGACACAAAAAAAGGAGCATAATAATATACAAAGCGTTCATTGATGAAACAATTCATTTTAGATGCTTCATTTCATTACGTAATGATAATGATGGAAATATATTTGACAAAAACATGCATGTGTGTGTGTATCAGTATATTTAGCGGCAGCTGATACTTAAAAAAATAAAAATACTTCGTACTTACATTAGAATTATAAATTACGAGAGTCATGGATGAACTGTACTTTGAGGCGTTAAATTAAATATTACATATATTGCAGGTGAAAGAATATAAAAGCCAGGGAAAACCGAGTACACAAAAAACAAAGACGACACCCGATACAAGGGACTTTTCATCCACCTCTTCCTTTGAATCTAACGCCAAAAATTGCGAAGAAAACAATGCAAACGAAAAGTGTACAAGTCGTAATGATAATTGTGACTTGAATATCGAAAAAAAATTGGATGATCATAACACTGAACATGAGGAAGACGGTGGACATAGCAGCAATTATAGTGGCCGTTACGACGCAGAAGACATGAGTCATAGTAATGCTAGCAATGATAACGAAAGTGACGACGACATAGATGATCTCAGAAATGTCCATATTGACGACGACGACGACGATGACAACGCGGAAGGGACAGGCGAAGGGAGGGACGACGGCGAGGACAATGATAGCTATGACAATGATGGCGGTGACGATGACGCCGATGACGACGATGACGATGATAACGACGACGATGGAGGCGGAGGCGGTGACGACGATGGCGATGACGATGGGAACGGAGACGAAAATGGGGACAACGAAGACATAACGGCTTTCTCTATAGCGGAAGGACCCATAGTAACGATGAGGCCAAACGTTCGGGAACATGAAGTAATTATAGCGATAATGGCTCTATCGCAACGGCATAATCTCGATTTGACAACAATTTTGGCTGTAATGAAAGTGTTCAAACACTTTACAAACCAGAATACACTACCAACAACAAAAGCGAGCTTGTGGAGGAAATTGAACAGAGCAGAAGAGAATTTCCAAACACGTTATTCGTACTGCAAAGAATGTCAAGATGTAATTGGAATTGGGAAAGACCTTCATAATGACTGTGAGTGCGAAGTATCAGGGCCCGAGAAACCGTTATCATCCGTTTCGTACTTTATAAAACTGAACATAACACTACAATTACGAAGAATATTTTCAACGCCTGATTTTTACCAACTAATGGATTATCGCAATAATCGACAAAAAATCAATCCAAACGGCTTTGAAGATATTTTCGATGGCGAGCGTTATAGAATATTACGAAGAAACGGACAATTTTTACATTCAAATTGGAATTGTTCACTAACCATTAATACAGATGGATGTCAAGTAGGCAGATCGTCCAAACAGAGTGCGTGGCCGGTATTGTTAAGTATCAATGAACTTCCTCCTCACGCGCGAAAGAGATTTATTATTTTGGCGGGAATTTGGGTAGACGAAAAACATCCTGATTTGACTATTTACATGAGGCCGATTGTAGAAGAACTCCGCGAACTGTACAATACCGGTATTGATTGGAAGCCCGACGGGGTCGAAACAGTTACCAGTAAATTTATTGTAACAACTTGTTCAGTCGATACACCAGCAAGAAGTCAAATCCTCAACATGACGAGATATAACGGCGAATATGGATGTAATTTTTGTTACGCACCGGGAGTTAGGCTGGAGAATGGGAGTAGGGTCTATCCGATCGAAGATATAAGAATCCGTACGGATCTCGAAATTCGCGAACATATGACGGAAGCAACACGTACGAGAAACAAGGTGAGAGGAGTGAAGGCGAATTCAATACTAAGATGTCTGCAACAGTTTGATCTTTGTCGCGGGGTTGTAGTCGATTCGATGCACTGCGTCGACATTGGCGTAGTGAAGAAATTGACGGAATTGGTTCTTTTCAGCAGAGTCGCGGAACGATGGTATTGCGGAAATGTACGAACGCGCAGAAGGATAAATGAACGATTGAAAAAATTACGCACACCAAGTCGATTAGCTAGAAAACCAAGAGGTATAGAATATTATCTATTGTGGAAAGCATCGGAGTGGCGCAATTGGATATTATATTACTGTATACCGTGTTTGACCGATGTGGTGCCGGATCGATATCTTGATTTATTTTGCACGTTGTCTGGGGCATTGCACATACTAAATGGAGACACGGCGACTGCGGAAGAAATGGATAGAGCTCGAAGATTGATTGATGACTTTGAAACACGATATGAAGCAATATTCGGCATCGAGAACATGACCATCAACATGCACCTATTACGGCACTTATATCAAACCGTTAGATGTTGGGGACCGCTGTGGGCACACAATGTTTATAAATTTGAAAGTTTCAACCGAAAAATATTGGAATCATTACACAGCAGTCAGGGTAGGCAACTCCAAATAATGAACCGATATTTGTTAAACGATTTTATCGAGCATGTTATGAAGGATCCAAACATAAATGCCGTGACTAAGCAAATGACAAAAGATATTATGAATAACGGGAAAAAACAACCAATTCGCGATGATGTTGATAACGAACATTACAACGACTTCAGAGGATTAGGAAGAACGCAATCGCGAAACGCATACAATTGGGAAAATGATCTGTTGATTGAACAAGGACTAGAGTGCAATGGTAGACTCACCATATTCAAAAAAGCTTTTTACAAAGGAACACTTTATACCAGTATCGAAGGTGACAAAGAAGACAACCGTAGTTGTGATAAGTATATATATACAACTGATGGAAGATTCGCGGAAATTTTAAGTATCGTAAGATACCGAACGAATGCTGGAAATATAATTGATGGAATATTTATAAAATGGTTCGAAAATACTGGTAATATTCGAAGAGCCGTACACATTCGATCGCTGCATATTTCGACGAGAGGATTTATCGAAATGAAAAACGTAAGGGTACCGGTAATAATATTGAAATACAACAACATCATTTATGGAGTAAAAATTACTAACATATGGGAAACGGATTGAAGTTTGAAGAGTGAATATTATTGAATTAGTTCACAACGATTGTCGTCGCGCCCGTTTCAAACGCTTCATAACGAATTCCAGTAGCTTTAAACGATTCTTCAAGATGAAACGATAACCTCCGCCTTTCAACGATCGAAAGTGCAGACCGAAATGATATATCGATAATGAAGCGACGTCCCCCATCCGTTCCCATGCGTCATTGTAATCTAAGAAAATGTATTGCGTGATGAAGGTTTGTACGTGAGTGTATGACAAAATAAGTTAATCGGAATTATCACTCACGTCATGGTGCCACAGTGTAAGACCAATCTTTAACATTTTCAAGAGCCGAACAATGGCAAGAGAATAAAAGAAGATCTCATTTTCGAGGGTTGTGCGGCTTAACGAAAATTATTCGGGTCATTGTTCGATCCTCTTTGCAGTTTAGTTGTTTAAAAAAGAATAATTGTAGCCAAATATGAATAATTTTGTATTAGATGTTTTTGTATTGTAATTACATTGGTAATTGTATTGTATTATATACCATTGCATAAGAGTTCATAACACGAAAAACGATGAGGGAGAATGTTAATATGTTGATAATTTGAATTATTTTTCTAGCGTAAGGATTTTTTCCGCTGTTGTGTGGTTTTACTACGCGTTAATAAAATTGATGTCATAATTGAAGATGTGTAACGCAGAATAAATAAGATATAACAACCGTCTCATACGTCCCAAGAGCAATACAATAAAGTGAAGAACGTCATTTTGCTCGTGAGACTATCTTCCTTCCCACCTGATTTCGTACCCTCTGTTATTTTACGAGTATTTCTTCACTCTTTACAATGTTATATCATTGAACATTTTTGGCTAATAATTTCGCAGCAAATAAGCAGACGGATCGGACGAAAGGGAGGAGAAATCAGACCCCGCGAGGGGACCAACAGAAAACAATTGACTTCAGATTCGGTGGGCGAACGGATAAAAAAATC
>JAPYZF010001446.1:0-14921 GCA_030523045.1 Meteorus cinctellus
CTTGTATTTAAGGTTTTTATGACCCCCCCTAAACATCTAAAAAAAAAAATTGCGTGCTCTAAGAAATGTAATTCTAATTGTAACATTTCAATGGACTATTCTCCTATACCAGTCCTATCTTTTCTCTGCTTCTTTCACCTCCTTTCCTACTTTTTTTCTTCGTTCCATTTCTTTATTCTTCCTTTCCTGGCAGCCAATGTTAAACTTCGATCTTGTTTTTCTCATTTGCACATACAATACGGAGTTTTCACGTTCTCTCTTCTGCATACTTTCTGATATTCTTTCTCTGCATTGCAGCCTTTATATCATGAAGCGGCAATGTGCAACGGTTTGTGACATTAAGACTTCACCTCAAAAGCTAAAGTAGTTTTCACCCATGCGGACATACCATTCACTATTGTAGGCATGATATACTGTGGTACTAATTGCAGGCGTTGCTCAACTTATCTAGTTGTGAATTCATTAACCACTCAAAGCCGGCGCAAAATTTCCGGGTGTTTTATAATACCACATACTACATATGAATGTGTTTGAAGCTGATGATTTATATTATTTTACAGGGTCTAGGGGAGTACGAGCTGCGTCCTAATGATACCATTCTCTTCATTTCGACGCTTCATGGCGGTTGATAAAAAAATATTCTCCAAATTTTTGTCCTCTGTCTGTTTCGTCGGTGGATATTTGTAGACGCAATACGCCCCCAAACTACGCCGGGAATTACTTTAAATACTTACAAAATATACGATGAAAATAAAATATTTTTCATCTGATATGGAATTGGTACCTCTACTATGATCAAACGTAAATCAATCATTTCTGTCATTTGAATCCCATGCGTTATGCAGAAACGAATATGCGGAGTTAATAAATACAATTAATTATGAAACTTTGGACTAATCTACATGATTGAATTGGCGATGTGTTTAGTTTTTGGTTGATACTTCTCATTTTGAAACGATAAAATTATTTGGGAGTTCTACCACAGATTGTGGTAATAATGTTAAACTATGTCCAAGTATATACGAAATGAGTCTCAAAAATATGGTATCTATTTTTCATGCTGGAATATATTATTAATGCTGGTTATGCTGGTCAAGTATATTATTCATAAAAGTATCGCATTAAGTGCAAATAAAGTTGAGGAGATTGGTGACCTGAATGAAAACGTAGAGAACTCTGAAAATTCAACATTCAAACAATCAGCGCCGATTACATGGCCACAAAAGAAATTTAAGTTCTCGTCTTCATAGATGTTGAGCACACCATTGTGCACGCCAATGGATACCAACCTAACAATTTTCACATAATTTCAGCAGCACAGTTGTCAGATCATGAAGCATATTTTATGTATGAAATAGAAGTTTCTCAAAAAACTTCCGATTTTTTTTTTGCACTTCGGATAACTGAAACTCCTGTTATTCCTATGAAAAATTGATGAAAAATATTTTTTCTTTCATTCAAAAAATAAGTTTAATAATATTGGACATCCACTGTTTTGAAGTTGGTCATGATTTCAAAATACATAGAAAAGCGAAGACATCGCCCTTACATTCCGTACGTCCCGAAGGCTCTAAGAATCGGTAGGCGAAATTACAATCTCACAGGACGCGAAAGGTTCGTATTTTTTCAGTTGAGCATCGGCTTCCCTACTCGCACCGATCGCACTGTCTCGTCAACGGGCAATTAGATTAAAATGATACTTGCAATTTGAAGCTGTCTCCACACAACAACAAATGCCTTCATAATTGTTTGCGGAAACCCCGCACTTCATTATCTCTAAGAAAGACCAAAAAAAGGTCCTAACGTTTCCTCACTCGTATGAATATTAATCTATATCAACAGACTAGACTGAGGAATGTAGTGTCAATCGACATTCAAAATGAAAATTTTCGAATGTGTGGATACTCGCGGCCACTCCCTTGGATTAATCATTACGACACGACTTCCGTTTTGAATCACTCAAGAAAGCCAAAGGCAACAATGCGTGCCCAAAGCATTGGCTCATTTATTGATTGGCAATGGCGCGCGATTGCACTGTCTTTGATTATCTATGAATAATCTTCAGATTTATAAGTAATGTACAGCGTAAAGTGATCATTCAACACTGAATCCAATTTTCAAAAGTTATAGTCCCCGTACAATAGCAGATACAATCGTCCCCAATGTTTGAACACTTTAAACCATTGAGGAGCTACCCGCAGTCAGATTGTACTCACACAAGGTATTTTTCCATTCATTTTTTTGAAGTCATATTCAAATGTTTTGTGACCAACTTCTTTTCATTCAATTAGTTCTCATCTCGAGATATAACAATATCTTTGGTATTGAAGGACAATCATTGAAAAACTAGATATAAGCGATTACGTTAACATCCAAGAAAAAAAAGCATCCTGTGGTATCTAAAATTTCGTAGACTAAATCCCTCAGAACAATCCCTCAAAAAAAATTTTTTTTAACACAGGAAAAATAGCAATGAAGTCGTCCCCTCCAAAAAAATGGACCTGACCGGTGGGGGATGGTTAATCTCTCCCTCTTATTTGAAAACAAAGAAATGACGGTTTGTTAATTATTATAGGTATAGTTACGACAAGGTACTGGAATGAAAAAAAAATTTTTTTTGACAAAATGTCGCATTGCCAAAATTACAAGTCTAAAAACCACCCATTTCTAACAACGTTTTGTTTATAAAAAAATAGACATTTTTTATGTAAACTATTTTTTTTACTACCAGGTACAGCCAGCACTGTACAGAATAACATACTCAAATTTCAGACAAATCGGTCGAGTAGTTTTTTTTCCCCCACCGTGCAGAAAAAAGTAGTTTTGAGATAAATGAGTTTAAAGTTTAAGGTAATCATATAAGCTAAGGCGCCGGGCCCTGTTATATGCCTCAGCGCTGACCTTCTGAATAGGCTGTAGAACTCGGAATATCGTCAATATCATTACAAAAATTCAACAGAATGTTCTTGAAGGATTATAGTTTAAGAATATCAAAAAAAAAAAAAAAACATTTCCCCGCAACAAGGATGTTAGTAAATCGTATTTGCCAGTATTTAATTAACAACTGGCTAATTATGAAATATTTGAAAATAACAGGGAAAATCAATGAAAGAATGTCTTGATTGAGTATCATCTGACTGCCGGTAACTTTTTACTTTTTCAATGCCTGTTCGTGCATTTCCTACATTTCAGATATATTATTATATGGAAATTAATTGAATAAGCCAGCATTACCAGCATCGCCTGAACATTGCTTTGCAATTTATTCCACCGAATCACCGCATTCTATGATTCTCAAGATGATGAATACGATGCTGCAACAAGATGAAAAACGGGAACATCCTCACCAAATACCTAATTGCTGAACTTATGCGAGGACATTCATGAAGAAATTCTCATATAAAATTGTAAGATTCGTTGTAAACTTTCACATTGTTTCGCCTCATCTGCATCTGTAATTGACACTTTTTGTAAATATTTTGATGGTGTTCGCAGTTTGCTTGGTATTGATTTGAAGAACAATCTTGTCATCCCGATGTGAAAGCCCTTTATTTTCCCGAGATATCATTGCCATTGACGGACTCAACTTCACAAGAATTGGTATATGGTTTTTACGATGTTCTATGAAATAAATAACATTTTGAATGCGAGCGAAAAGTTGAGAAATGACTACGCAGCGTCTTCTATATTCTGAACGGAAAAGGACACCGAGTGAAACGCATTAAATCTTGCTCATCAGCGATAATTCCTGACCTTCACATTGAGTAAAATGCTAGCAGAAGGTGACTTCGGTTTATTCTTAGTTAAGAGATGGTGATTCAGTAGTGGTGATGATGCTAATATAAGATAAAAAATCCGGAATGAATCAGGGGGGCGCTGTGGGACATAGTTTCTTTAGGAAAGTTTTGCTGGCGATTGCAAGAATGAGAACAATGTCGGGCATTTGAAGGAGATCTAACGCGAAACTGTCTCAGCTTCGTTACGGCTCATAAAACTTCACGTTTTATGTTTATGTTGATGGGTTGCGTCTTGGAACCACTACCGTGAGCCATACGGGAGCGATATCGTAGGAAACGTGTAGGGGTAAAAGTAGTATATTTGAAACGGAAGGGCAAAGGAATGAAGGAACAAAGAACGTCAGACGAATAGGAGTGCCCCCGGGAAAGGTTGGACATTGACAGGGTTAATGCAGAGTGCAGAAGAAGAAAGCAGTTGGTGTAATATTATCAGAGGAGCAGAATAGAGAAGAAGGAACATATTTAGGCGTTGCTTTCAATGTGAAGTTCGCTTGATAATTGCCGTCAATATATTTTCTCTGGAGATGTTGACTCATTCTCCGATTTGGGGTATGATTGGTTAATCAGTATGACGAAGACTGTCGTATAAGCTCTACGTTGAATTCGTGAACATAAAATATACAAAACGCAAAGAAAACTAATATAACAAGTGGGGTTGTATTTGCTCGCTCGCTACGCTCGCTCACGAGTAAGGTGCCCATATCTAGTAGTAGATATTTTTTGGCGATGCTTAATTGGATAATCGCTTTTTCATATTTGATACCAATAGGTATCACATCAATAACTTCCCGATGCTACTTGATATTCTCTCTCGTCGAGTCCGCTGAGAAATTTTCATTTTCCCCTTCAAATTCCATTTTCAGATATGTTTGACGAAAATACTAAAAAACTACTCAACCGAATCGAACCGGAATCTAATCAGCACCAAGTTACGCCAAACCCAATCGATTACGCCATGGACCACCCGAATCGCGTTATTAGTTGTGACGTAATCGTACGACAAAATTTTTTACCCCCCCCCCCCCCCCCCCCCCCCCCCCCCCCCCCCCCCCCCCCCCCCCCCCCCCCCACAATTATGTCGGGGAGGTCTCAAAACGTCGAGATCTGTTAAAAAATCTATTTTTCATTTTCGGGGTGAATACAATAACTTCCTATCGGGAAGTTAAAAAGCGTGACAAAGACAAATACGGATACATACACATACATCACCGTCGATTCAACTGGTCGCCGTTGGATAGTAACAGTATCAGAGCTTACGAGCAAAATTTTTGTTCTATGGAATCTCAACCGCAACGGTTCAAATTCTCACACAGGAATTAGAATACCTTTTTGATGAACCACTCCATTACTTTCGTTTTAATCGAAATATCATACCATGTAACGATGATGCAGATATCAGAATTCATTACCGGTGAGAAAATTTCAGGCCCAGTGGTTACACTTTCCTCGCTCAATGTTTTTTTGTCACCATTGACACATATGACTCCTTAATGGGGTTCTTCCTTATGGGTCTTGTATCTTAGAGAAACATGCGTATTCATATTGAAGAAATATGAAGTGAACTTTATCAACTGTGAATCCTTAAGAGCTATGAGAGTCGTTCTAGCCACGAAGCTGATGTGCAAGACAATACAATCCGCTCTTTCGTATCGTGGAAACCAGTGATCGTCTTCAGGTTTGCAGAAATTTCCAACTTTAGAAACTTGTAGCTTCATTTAGAGACTGAGTTAGGGAAATTGCACGTTGTCCGTATGGAGAAAAATGCTGTATATATGAAGATTCATGTGGTCATGGAAAAGGTTTGTTGAATTTGCTTCGAGAACATCGGATAATTGTACGTTTACACCCTCTTCCATGGTATCGCCCCACTTTTGCCTCTCATCTTATTTCTTGTTCTTAGATAAGCCTTAAGGCGGAACAAATGACTTTGAGTTGTTGGGAAGTCAAAACGTGCTTCTCAATACCACGATGATGCAGGATTCAAGTTCCGAAGTTGTTATATCGCCAGTAACGAGTACTGTGGAAAGGGGTAACGAGTATTGGAAGCACCGTTACACTTTTCTTCAGAACAAGTTATGACGGAAAGTTTTGAGGGAAAATGCATTGCCTCCCCCTATTTAGAGAAAACCCATATTTGTCGGGAATTATGCAATCGCAAGGCGTATTGAGCAGTACTAATGTGGGCGTCGGATGCAGTATCAATTATTTCATATAGTTTGAAAACTATCTCATGATGATCGAACATGGAAAAATGTTTTTATCTCCAAACAGACATTAATCCAAAGTAATTGCAAGTTTATAAACCGCATGTCACCTACTAATCGATGAGAAGAAATTTTATTATCTATTCATCCACTGGCTCCCCCAAAATTCATGTGATTAATATTAGAGTTTATGTTATTATGAGTGATTGAATATTTTTTTGGTGGTACGATATTTGGAAGCGGAAATTGTAGCCGACAACAGTGCGCGTGATGGAAAATATGAACGTCGTATCTTGAATCATGAATTATTTGATGATATGTGAGAGTCCAATTGGCAAGATGCGCGAGGCGAATGCAGAATATTTTTCTCGGCTCTTGGGAAGTTTTTCGTCATTTTAATCTCAACACTTCATTTCTTCACGAACGTAATGCTTTACGTCACATTCTTCTCAGTATTTGTTTTTCCCTCTCACAAGAATACTAGAATAGGACCAACATGAATACACAAATTATCTCGCCTACTTTTTGCACCAGACATTCCATGAGAGGCAATTTTCTCACGAGATGTGTTGAAGAGGGTCGGTTGTGAGACCTATGTCTATCGGTATTCTTATATAGTATTTGCATGGGTAACAAGTATATTATACGAGACGAAATCCAGTATGCATAATGTATCCACTGTAGTCGCGGATATGTGCAATGTTTCGGAAAATATGTACACGTGGGGAAGTTCGTAGGAGGCATATGTGAGTGGAAGACAACATGGTGTTTGATTGGAAGGATGATGGCCGAGGCGCGGAAGGCTGGCAAGGGGAAATGTGGTGAGGCTTTAAAATATAGTGCTTTTGTGTAAGAAACATCATCTTTTCTCATCATGTTCTATCCCCATATATTCCTCCTCGTCGACCACTTTGCCACTGTCTTCAGTGTTGCATGTTAGCCCAGAGGTGATGCATTTTTTAGTGTCGTTTTATATACTGTCGAGCGTGAAAATCACAGTTTTATCACAAATTTTCTCTCTTTTTAGTAATATCGATGAGTAGCTTTGGTATATATATACACTGGAATAATTTTGTATTGACCCCGGAAATGAAAAATTGATTTTTAACAGATCTCGGCATTTAAAGATTTCCCCAACATAACCTGCACAATTTCAATTTATTGTGTATGTGTGCGTGTGTGTGTATCCGTGTGTTCGTGTATGTATGAGGTAAAATTTTATGTCGTACGATTACGTCCGAACTAATAACGCGATTCGAATGGTCCATGACGTAATGGGGTTTGACTTGGCTTGGTGCTGATAAGATTTTGGTTCCAATCGTTTGAGTGGTTTTTCAGTTTTCTCATTAAACATATTTGAAAATGGAATTTAAACGGGAAAATTGAAATTTTCGCGGGACTCGATGAGCGCAGATAGCAAGTAGCATCAGGAAGTTATTAATGTGATACCTAATGGTATCAAATATGAAAAATATGGGCACCCTACTTGTGAGCGAGCGTAGCAAGCGAGCACGGATAACTTTACACGCGTGTGAGCGCAGCGAGAGGGCAAATACAATGCTTGTTTCTATTTTTTTCACTCCCTACATTCCTGAAATCCTTTTCCTTCACAACGAACATTACGATATCGACGAACAAATTCAAGTTCGAGAGATGGAGATGAGAGAATACAAGTACCGGAAAGATGGATAGATGAACTTATATAGAGCGACTAAGAGGAGGGTGTGTCTGCTTGTGTGTGTGTATGAGAGAGGGAGAGAGAAAGGTGGACGAGAATAAAAGTAGGACGAGCACATATAGGGGCGGCCAGTAGAATGGGGTCTGATTTCTTTCCTAATGGACTGAAAAACGAAAGTGCTGATGTAGCTATCCGCACATACCACCCGTATTTTTTCTTGAGATCTTGGGATATTCTCACGTCCATCGTAGCAATTTCGCTGCCGACATTGCCGTACTTGGTTATACACTTTCTCCATATGCGTTGTGGGCTACGCCTGTATATTTCTATAAACTCTCTCCACAAGTACACGTACCCATGTAGACAGTTTCTGTAGGTATGTTTGAGAAGCTATATATGGATACGTATCTATGTGTGTGTACATATATTTCTCGTTTTTTTCTCCTGTCGAAATTTCATGTCGTCATATATTCTATTCACGAAGTTTGCTTTGAGACGAATGAATTCATCCTGATTTCTATCATATCGCGAATAGCAGCAAAAATGTACCCTCTATCGATGATTGTGAGAGCACCATGAATCCTCCGTTCTCAATGAAATGAATCGACTGTAGCATTTCTATGGATATCTTCATTGGTATACGATAAACATTTTATATAACGTTCATTTTTCATACTGTAGGTAAGAAAAAAACATGATATCGCTTCGTTGAATTTTGTCTATCATTAATTCACTATGGCGGAAAGTTGAGGTTTGTTTCCCAATTCCAGTGATATTCTGTATTCTTCTCCTTTTCTTTTTTCATCTGGCTATATAGTCCATTGAAATGTTACATTTGTGGGGTGACCACCTTGCATTTTTTAGAGCACGCAATTTTTTTTCATGTTTAGTAAGATGCAATTATCTATAGAAATTGTATGCATACTTTTTTTCCTAAGAGTCACCGTTTCTGAGATATAACGATTCAAAAAGTTGTGTTCTTCATAATATGCAAAAGTACACCGCACATATATACATATATGCGGCGTATATGTGTGTATATATTATAACGGGCGACTATATTTGAATGGTATTAATTTATTGTTAAATAGTCGTTATTCTCAATGTTGCCTTCCTGGTGGCCATGAGAATAGTTATAAATGTTTAATTAATTAATGATGAGCGCAAAAAGGAGCTAGGGATGCCCGCCAGGCTATAATAATGAACGCGAAAGTGAATCAAGTGCCTGGGTCCTTGAATTCTTTTATAATGTAATATTTTAAATAAATTAAAGGGAAAAGCAATGAACAATTTATATACGTGGTAGGTAATCGGTTTATTTAACCTGACCACTAGCCAGATTAATTATTTAAATGAATATTTACACGAGTTCTCGATGTTACAATAAACGGAAAGATAGCACGCGTTGCTATATCTATATAGGCGCTCGCCGATATTTTAATTATTTGTTTTATTGTTCTCGTAATGTACATCTTGGCTCCGTAAATTGTTCTTAAATAACAAGATAATAATTCTCAGACAGAGATATATTAACGCAAAAGATAGAATAGTTTCTCGTTGATGAGTCAACGGTTGAGACATTCGCAAAAATTCTAAGTAGTAAATGAAATGAATTAAATGAATTAAATTCCACGTATCGGACACGCATTGAAATGATATTCAAAAAGATCTTTCATATAACCGCGACGCTTATTTCCGCTAATAAAAAATACAATAAATAATCGCATCAACGGGGCAACTCACGATACAAGTAAATCAGATGTTCCTCCAAAATTCCCTCTTGGTTTTCCCTCGTGATTTGGCTAGTAATGATGAAGGCGTTGCAACAACCGATGATTGAATTGGTTGGATAATATGGATGGATAAATAGTTGTTGGCCAGGCACAGTAGTTCAAGCAATTGGTGAATCAATCTACAAAATTATAAGTAATTTTCTGGATAGTGCCATTCGTTAAAGATGTATATTCTGAGCATAATGCCCAATTTGAGAAGTCCCCCGACACTAGGCGGCGCCACTATCGATAGAAACGCGTTTAATTCCATATCTCGGGAACGGCTCATGCTACGAGAAAATTTGTGGAGACTTTTTCTCTTCATAATCGAATTTCCTATCATTTTTATGAGAAACTTTTTTTTTTAATCAATATTTATTGAGTTATTGCGTTCGTAACACACAAAATTAGATTATTCCTCCGTTTTTCGCGATTATTTCCCTGAAAACGATCCATTTTGCAATTTTATCGAGTGTAAAAATTGTAGATCTTTCAATTTCCTACAACTTTTGTCCAAAACTTTTTCGTCTATCAACAATACTTCTTCAGTTATTTTTTTTGCTTTCAGTTATTGCTTATTTTATCTGTCGGATACCGCACTTTGGTCGTTGCGCGCGTTCATAGACGCGCTGTTGCCTGTGTTAGTGCTACGGGGAACATCTGCTCTATGGTCCTACGTCACAAAATAACTGAAGAAGTATTGTTAATAGACGAAAAAGTTTCAGACAAAAGTTGTAGAAAATTGAAAAATCTACAACTTTGATACTTGATAAAATTGCAAAATGGATCGTTTTCAGGGAAATAATCGCGAAAAACGGAGGAAAAATCTAATTTTGTGTGTTACGAACGCAATAACTCAATCAATATTGATTAAAAAGAAAAAAGTTTCCCATAAAAAAGATAGGAAATTCGATTATGAAGAGAAAAGGTCTCTACAATTTTTCTCGTAGCATGAGCCGTTCCCGAAATATGGAATTAAACGCGTTTCTATCGATAGTGGCGCCGCCTAGTGTCGGGGGAATTCTCAAATTGGGCATTATGCTCAGAATATACCCCTTTAACGAATGGCACTATCCAGAAAATTACTTATAATTTTGTAGATTTCGCCTTATTTAACGATGTATTGCTTGGACTACAGCACCAACGATTTTTCTATGTAATATTCTTTCACCAATCAGGCACGATAGAAAACATACTCCGTACAACTTTTGCACAATTTAATGTGTACTGCACAATATAATGAATACTTGGCACAATACTTTTCGCAAAATACAAAATTATACTGGGCACAATACTTTTTTGTAATACTTCACCAAATAAGGTAGACTGAGCACAATGATACTAACTCTCTGTTAGACAATTACTAGGCCAGCACTAGACCAGTGACCAGGCTACGAATGAACGATTCCTTATAGCCTTCGTTTCTTCCCCGATTAATAGTAGAATTATCCCAATTTCCCAAATCGGCGCTGATTCATGCCGAATTTGAGTGTATTGGGATCTACATTGATTTATTGGGGCACAGGATTGGTCATTGACCGCGGAGATGTTTACATCCTGTCCCCTTTTACTATTGTACATATTAAACACGCACGCGCTATTTGGTGCGTTTGCGCCGTGTATGGAATTTCTTGTCCCACCTATTGACTGCCTAGGTCAATATTATCTATTTCACAGGTGCGGTTAGTTTAGCCGCTTGAATTTAAATATTAAATCAAAGAAATGTATATAATAAATTGCCCGCAGTGAGTTGCCTTGCGATAATAATAGTAAAATGGTAGAAAATGCAAAGAATATTACGAATATTTTATAATCTCTAATTATGAATACTAATGAGTTGCGAATGTCTCGTGAACTCATGATAAAACATATTTTTAGTTTATAATTAACAAAACACGAGTGTGGCCCGTGCCACCTCGTCACAATATATATATGTTCAAGTTTTGGAATCGTTGTATCTCAGAACCGGCGACTTTTAGGAAAAAATGTATATGAACAATTTTTATAGATAATTGCATGGTCTACAATTTTGAGCAGAACTATTTTCAGGATAGAACTTACCATTTGGCTAAAGCTCGGAAAAAGTCCATATTTGGGAACTTTGACCTTGAATAAATTTTTTTTGCAATCGGCGGATCGATGGGGACTTCATATTTCATTTATAATGGCGTTCCAAACATTCATACAAATTTTCAGCTTTATGTGAATTTATTTGACCTTGCATATCTATCTCGAGCGGGCTAATAGTAATGCATACTAACGAGTACAGACACATTATGTCACATTTGCAGCGCTATAAAACAGTAACAATTAATGAAATTCGAAAATCGGTGATATGGAAATTGTTTGTCGAAAACTCCTCTATTAATTTGCCTTGATGTGATTTTTCTGAGAAATTGAAGAAAAAAGGTTATAACAATAAAAAGAAAATTTTTTCCCAAAATTTTATCTTTTTTCGTTGATAACTTTTTTTATTTTTTATTCTACGACTGAAATTTATAGGACTAAAGTTATAGATAATTCAATTTTCAATGAAAAAAGTCTGCTTACATTTTAGTGCAACCAATAGCTTAAAAGATATGGCGGAAAAACCGTTTCTACCCCTTTTTCAACATGGCGGCCGGGGGACAAGGGTTCAGACCCCACAAGCTCGAAGTTAAGCTTTTTATGACCCCCCCCCAACATAAAAAAAATTTGCGTTGCTGTGTAGTGGCCATCCCTTTACCCTAATTCCCAAACTCATACACAATCACACAATTGCAATAAATAAATAATCTCTGACTCAAGCGTTCAATAAAATAAACATTCCGTAGTTCATAAGATATGCTATATCCGGTCGAGCTAACGCTCGCTGATCAGATTTCTAAAAAATATTAAAATAATGAAATTGCAGTCATTCAGAATTTGCCGATCAAACATAGACTGAAGTCACCTGAATTGAGAACTCCAGCACATTTTCATACGTGGGAACGCCATGAAGAAAAGAAATACATAAAATCAACAAATGTCAAGTTTTGTCAAATTTGTGGGAACACAGAACGTTCGCGAATTCACACAGAAATGGCTGACGAATATCCGTCCACCATATCCTTCCATCATCAATAAAATTCATATAAATACCGACTCCCACTTCCCAATCTTCAGTTCAAAAGAGACTCATCAATCAGACACAATCAGCTCAAAAAGACTCATCAAATAGACAGCAAGTTCATACTCAGTCACAGACACTCAGAAATCAGTCACGATCAGTTGATGATCAAATCTTAACTTATCAACATCGTTGATAAACGTCGACAATAAACTTTGTGAATTAAAACGCTGAAATAACTAAATCATACAAAAATCTCAATTCAAGTGGAATCTGTCGATTCACCATTCAATTGTACTAATAACCTAAGTGCGAATTACAATCAATAAATCAAGTGAAATTCCAATTCATTGAAAATAAAACAAATGAGTGAACTCAACCTACATCCAAATTCTTCACCTGTGCATAACAGTGGCATAGCACACGATCCTCTATCATTTTCGGAAACTTTATCAAAGTTCAAATTATTTCTAATACGTTCTTGATTGGGAAATATTCCAATACAAGAAACAACGACAATTACCAAGGATCAACGAATCAAATGAACAAACAAACGAAGTCTATTTTCCCAGAATCGAAAGGGATCATCTACATATTCAAAAATTGAAGCAACAAATAATCATCGATTGGAACTCCCGTCAAGACGAACAGCGTGCTCTAAAAAATGCAAGGTCCAATGTAACATTTCAATGGACTAATATACAATTGAGAGTAATGAATGCAGGAGTATAATACTCGCATATCTCTGAGTATTACACAATGTGGCTTACAAGAAAGGTCATCTTACTGCACCCCCACAATCTGGGTCGAAAAAATTATATTTTACTGTCTACATCAGAGTATAAATCCTTACGAAAAATTAGCGGCCCACGCGCATATTTGAGGGGCCAAATTATTACTCAGCATCGGTGGGGTTTTCGTTTTTCGTTTTTCCGGCCAAAGTTTAAATAGCAAAGTTATTCATTTTTTAGTGCTCTGCAACAATCTATAGTCGAAAATTATAAACAAGTTTTTTAAAGTTTTATTTTCATGAAAAACGTGTTTTTTTATACATTTTCCTCTATTTTTCACAATAAACCTAATTGTTTCGACTCAAATTCAATGATATTAATTTACATTTGTTTTTTCTCCGTCTCAAGAGCTCACTAAACCAGAGAATTATTTTTTTCAAAGGCGAAAAATTTCATAGATTTGGACTGATAACATGTTCTCATCATTATCAATCTGTGAGGTGGATTTTATAAATATGTTTTATTTTTCCACAATATCCTATCTGCGATGTTTGATACTGACATACCAGTCAAAGATGAGGTTCTAGATAAACTGACTTTTGCCACACTTAAGTTAGTATTGACGGTTCCCGTTCATTAAAGTACTCGGGTTATAGGAGTGCAGTTCACAGAATTTAATACTGTGAACTTTTTGAAAAATGCATATCAATCCAGTGAATATCATAAATATTTCGTCGACTCATTTCATGATGATGAATTTGCCTGAAACACCAGTGAATACGAATGAAATGAAATTAGCAGATACAATCAAAGATACAACCAAGTTTTTAATTGGAAGCATAAATAAGGATCGAAATTGAAGAAGATGAAACTTTAGATTTTCAAAAACAATCCAAACCCTATGAACCTGCAAGTATAGAAGACAGTGAACTGGAATGGAATTCAAGTTCATCTGATGACGCAGATGACTCTCTCTGTATGAAAAATGAAGATGAACCCTCATTAGATTACAAGAAGAAAGTGGTGGAGTTTTGGAGAAGTGAAACAACAAAGAATTTAAATATTCGTACGGTTGCACACCGTCTTAATAAAGTATTTTCTAAAACACAGTTAACGCGTTGGGATCATCAAATGAATAAAAGTGGGACTCATAAAGAAAAATTGAATGAAATATCTTGATATACACCAGTGAAAAAAATTAAAGGATCGAAAAATAATTCGAAATTTTTTGAGGTTTTTCAAGTGGCTGTATTTCCCTTAAAGATGGTCGTACGGGAATTTTAAGGAAAGGGTTTTAGAGCTCAAAGTTTCTAGTTTTGAGATCTTAGGATGAAAAAATTTTCCAAGCAACGTATTTCGCTCAATCCTTATGAATACCGAAAGAAAAAAATTTTCAAAATTTTTTCGGTTTTTTTTTTTGGTCTAAAAACTTGGGAAAAATTTTCCCAACTTAACCACTATATGGATCGGATAACTTGTTCATTCAGCTTTAATTTACTTTTTTGAAATGTTCGATACGATCACTTCTCGCTGAGATATCGAACTTTGAATGGAAATAGTTATTTTCGATACAGATGCCTGAAGTGAGGGATTTCGGTACGCTTGAATTTGCGACACGAGCTTAAGGTTATGGTGGATTCACAATGGGATC
>JAPYZF010001485.1:0-15468 GCA_030523045.1 Meteorus cinctellus
ACGTTTAACCGGTTAATTCTAATTAGCTGGCTGGCTGATGAACTAATTAACCTGGTTAAACTTTATGGCCGGTTTAGTCGTCCAAATTGTACAGCACTAGTTAGGATGTTATTGTAAAGAGGGTCGATTCATCACACTCTGTGGAGTGCTAATTTATCGAATACTTCATCAGCTGTGTCGATAATGATCATAGGTTGTTTGATTTTCATTCGATTCAATTTCTTCTTGCGACAGCTCGAGCATCTCTTGATAAACTTTTCGATTCTACTTCTCACATTTTCTCAGTAGAATTTTTCCGTGAGGGGTCACATGTCATCAGGAGGCCAAAAAAATGAATTACACGGAGAGAAAATTATAGATGAAATTGCAATGTTAGCATCGTAATTTACTCTACACAAAATTGTAACGGAGGACTCTATCACGGAAGTTGTAGTTTTCACAATTCAACATCGTAAATTTCATGTGGAAAATAGTGCTACCGAAAATAATACAGTCCTATCCTCTAAAGTGAATATTACGATGTTCACATCGTAAAATGTACAATCGGTAAAGTAGAATTCCCATAGACAACAGAGTGAAGAAACCAAATTATGACTGCTTGAATTTCCCCAATTAATGCATTAACCTCTGTGGACGGCTTATCCGTGATTTCATTAATATTCAGATATGCTTGTTGCAAAAAAACCCACAAAGTACGAGAGTTCAAAGCGCACTCACAATTAACGGCAAAACAAATTTGAATTGTACTTTCAAAAGCGTGCAGGATCGATTCGGATTCGTACAAAATATTCTCTAAAATTATGTAGCAAGCAGAAATATTATTAAACGGACCAACGATGATTGGTATAGGTTGATGTTGTAGAGATAGCCCTGTCGTGTGGTTGATTCCCGTTGCCAACACAGTATCCAAGTCTACAACCTTCTAGAAAAAAAAAAAATAGAATTAAATAAATATCACAATTCATGAACATAATTTAAGGATATTTACTTCCGTTTGATTATGATAATATTAATTGAAAACGCGACTTACGGGAATGTGGATAAAAAAAGACTCTTTTCTCTCCTGTAAACTCAGAAGTTGGGGCAGTTCTGGTTCAGTGTCACCTTGGGATTTTCGTTTTCGCCCAGGTCGGCGTGGAGCTATCAAATAAGGCAATAGGAATAGAAGTATTGCTGTATTTTGATCTGAAAGAAAAGTGAATGCGCGATTATTGATGACATTCATTTTTAGGATAATATGAAAGGAATAGTCGACTGTCAAGTTACTTACTTGAATCACTCGAAGATAGAAGTCCCCGTAGTTCGATGTCCCTCGTATCTTTAATTATAACAAAGTTTATTTTTGCAATGAGATGATCCGTAGTGCAAGCCCAATATTGTTGCAAGCGACCCACTGAAAACGGCTGCAATTTCGCGAAATCTGCTTCGAACTACAACAGAAAGGAAAAAACAAAAATTTACCCGTTGAGGAAAAAAATGAAGGTCCTGAATATTTCGAAAATTTTCAATGTTGTCAACTATAAGTTGGATAAATTTCATGTCGTTATCAATTCAATTCACTTGATATACCAAACTCAAGGCGTCCTTTACACGTAAACATAGAAATTTCTCAATATAAGCCTCAACACTCAGGTTTTTCTGCAATAATTCGTTCCGACAAGCATTAAATGTTTCCATCCATAATTTTAATACCTCGGTCTTCGGTGTCAATTTGGTTCGCAGGGATTGCATTTTCTCATCACACGCAGCTATTTATCAAGAATTTCATACACAAATTATGAAGAAAACAGTAGCGATGAGAAAATATTTAACTATTTGGTCAAAGTGGAATATAAAGTATTATAAGTCGATACTTTTACTGAATCTCTCACCTGTCGTTTCAACATTATTCAAAACTACGTTCGAATTTGTTCCTCGTGTTTTTAAAATCCCGTCCTCGAAAAGTTTTTTTTTGTGTAATCGTAGTGCCACCACAATTTTCCTGACGCATTAATCGTAATGCCATTCTCGCGACGGAATCGTGTGTAATAGGTGAAAGGGCTTTCACGAGGGAACGTTCTACAAATTTCTTCCGAATAATGAACAAATTTTTCAGTTGTGATACTAAAATAGATGAAGTTTTATCATAATATCTAATGACGAGATTTTGTTCAATAATAGTGTTGCAAGATATCGCAACATTTGCTCCTCCGACATCAAATATGTGTATATGGATGATTGTTAATAAATAGAACAAGAACTGTAGTAATTAAGGATAAAATACTGTCATTTATTTAATGCTAATAATTAAGCAAATAGAAATATATAATTAACCAAGAAAAACATGAGAGAGATAGTGGACTGTATTTGTGGTGACTAGAACAAATTCTGAATGACCAGTTAAATTGAACGTGAATGATTATATGTATGAATATAATGAATGTAACAATCTATGAAAATGTGCAAATGCGGTGTATCAATTTTGTTGCACATACGAATTGTGAGGCTACACACACTGGGTATAACCTCCCTCTAACACAACTAGTAGTTCAGTAGTTCCTATGAATTCACAAGATAGTATGTTGAATTGAACTATACTGAATGTTTTGTCAATTACTGAGTGTGTCGAAATGAATGAATGAACAATAAATGTGATGAATGTACCTGTATTACTCGGGAGTCTATGATATGTTCACCACGTGGGTGATCCACATATAAACGTGGCACCCTGAAAATTACTTTGTGAACGTGGTATTCTTTCTTCGTAATACTTTGATGATCGTTGTAATGAATGCAACTATTATTGTGTACAGAATTTTCTTGAATCACTGAATGTGAAGGTACTTTTTGCGACCGCGTGTCCACGTGCGTGTTACCGGCAAAACTTGAGAAATAGTAATGGCCGCTGATCGCCGATCGATAGCGTGGTCGAACAAGACCAGGGCCGTGAATCCCATCTTGAATTCCAGATGCCAATACAAAACAGCATGATTGGCTGATTCTCCTAGGGTAGCCAATCATTGTGATGAATTGATTGGCAGCTGTTGAACGTAAGAAAATATTACTTGAATTCATTCAAAACCTCGCCACTTTGCAGATTTTTCAGGTGTTTTTTTTTCTCCAAATCAATACGGAAACGAACTAACCGGCTTCGTAGATTTTTGGTCAAATAATTGCACTTGTCATATTTTAACACAATGGCTCGACGGTTCGGATCTTTTTCCAATAAATTCCGTAAAGTCTAAAATAATAATTAATAGCAATAACAATAACAATAATGATGATAACGATGGATTCTTTGTGATCTAAAGTGAAATGATAGTGTCATTTGAACGTAGCGAAAACATATGCACCCCGGGACGAGTATTTCTCCTTTCTGCTGCTTCACTACTAACACTACATGATTGCCTTTCAATCCCTGTAGTTATTGTTTCTAAAGGTTGTCTTCTTTCATGTATATTGTTTAATAGCATGTTGTGCTGGAAGGAATAATAAATTCAGGTCGAAATGAACTTCAACTTTTAACTTGAACACTGCGAAAAATTCAAGAGGAAATATTTTAAGTTGTAGAAAAAATTCGATAAATAACATAATTTTCAATACTATCAAATGGCAACAATTAATTATAAAAAATGTACTAAGCTTTTTCTCTGAGTTTGGGAAAATAGTTATATGTAAAATTGAAAAATACCGAATCTGAATCTCCATTATCTGTAGGGGAAGATTGATGTCCACTATTCACTTTCTCCCGAGGTGTTCTATTCGCATCGGCCTGCATGCTATTACATTCACCGTACTATAATAATTGTAATTGTGATGAGGAATATATCCGAATTTCATGAGGACAAATTTGGTATATTTCTAATCTAAGGTTATATCTACCTCGTCGCACAATGTCGTAAATCGATTCATGTTAAATACTAATAACTATCTGAAAAAAAGTAGTGTCATTGAAAATTTGTGTGAATAAATAATTAATAATAATACTTACTTCAATTTATTTTCTCGGCTTTGTTTTCCGGGTCTCTGCAACTAAGTCGTCTTTTATTGCGTCACTTGTTACACCGTTGCACTGTTGCACTGTTCACCGAATGTGCGTGTGTATACTCAGCTATATGAATAGTTCACTAAAATATCATATTTATCTAATCAGATGGCGCTATTTGTATGCATGATTACACGTATATAGTCTCACGGTCATAGTATTGAGAATACTGGTCACAGAGTTTGTAATAAATATAATTGTGATTAACAATTATTTAGACTTGTGTCTGCATGTAACGTGCCTAATGCCGGTGCACGATGATGTTGTGACTGCAAACTTTGTAACAGTGTGTGAAACTTTGACCAAATTTGAAGTATGAATTGAAATGAATGATTTTACCTGTGTGAGTGATGTGTTACGTTGTGATATGTATTTGCTATTGATAAGGTTTGTTGAAGTTGTATGTTGAATTTAGTTGATTTTCGTTGAAATGTGTTTTCCGGTGAAATTATATTAATTTCCCGGTGATGTTTTATTTTGATGTTGAGGTGAAATTTAGCCCAACTGGAAGAGTGATATTATTGATCACGTTGAAATCTTAATTTCTTCCTTGTAACTATTTTCACTTTTCTTTTGATTGAATTGTTCACTTCACTGATGACTTCACATGTGGCTTGTATGGCTACACAAAGTATACTGGCGGGAACAACGTGTTGCGCGTTGCCATGCGGCGAAATAGAACATTCTAGATTCTTCTAGAATGTTCTCAGGATGTATCCTGCGCCACACGTGTCCTCACCAATTATTAATTTGTTGAAGGCGCGAGGATTTAATGGCATTTTCCCAACAGAGTTATATACCCTATACCCGAGACACACAGAAACGTGAAAAACTATACATGAGTCAGAGCTTTGTCTCCCTTTCATAAACATATCACGCACTTGGTTGCTTTCAGAGCTGACCGAGTGAAAAGTATACGATCTAACATCGTAATTTTTCTAGCTTACACCGTATTCTCATAGAGGCAGCACTGCAATAATTGCTTGATCTATAAGAAAATATAACGATTAAACAAAAGAGAAAATATAACTTGGATATTGGAATTTTTTTTGTGTGGTTTTTTACGATGTAACATTGTGATTTCTCAAATAGTTTTCAATACAGGAAACTTTGGTTGAAATTGCTATGTTAACATTGCAGGATATGTTTTCACCATAACACATTGAAAAAACAACGAGAATAAAAGTCTAGTCCTGGATTACGATGTTAGAATTGTAATTTCAACTATAATGTTCTCTCCGTGTATTTCAAGAATTCGTCCTAAGAAGATTTCTCAATTTGTTGAAGTAAAACTTCGTACACATATTCGGGTAACTTTTAATAATATTTTAACATTTTTTAACTGTGACAATAATTATTTTTGAAGCTGCTATAGCCGATCTACGGAGAAGCACATCAAAAAGAGGCGTCTTGCAGTAAGCACGATATCGCTGATTCGTATCATCTAAAATGAAGGAACAAAAAATATTTCGTTAAAATAGTGTAATATCTTGTGATTAATCGGAAGAATAAGTAGAAAAATAATTTTTGACGGAATGGGGGCTTCTCAAAAAAAAAAAAAAATTGTAAAAAATCCAAACTTTTACTTTAATCAATTTCAAAGCTCCCCTCAAGAAAAATTCTTGACAAAATCGATTTTCTTGGGCCTCCTGATTGTATGTAACCCCTTAACATAATTACATTTCGTGATTCCCATATGCCCAGCAGACAATGTTTCACGGTTTTCTTTAATGATTCCTTTTTTTCCTTCCAATGTTAGAAAAATTGCCTTTCCTTTACAGTTTGTTATTTGTACCGATGAGCCCAGAAAAATTAAGCGAATCATATTTTCCATTTTATGTCACTTGTTGGTTTCTAAATGACTATTGCATTGCAAAATCCGAGCTGTTTCCAAACTCAAATTGGTCATTATTCCATTTAAGTTTCGAAATGCTTTGCGGTAATCTTTTTCTCATGGTATTGCAGTTTCGTCAATTTGTACCATAAGAACTTTGTAAATTTGTTTTGTAATGGGGTGATGCTAACCTACTATATCTGACGTGCATGGTATGATAGCTTGTTTTATAATCATTGTTCATTAACGTATTTTCATTCTATTTCGTCAGGCCGTTCTTCCGATGTTCTTTCGGTTTATTTTCTTTCTCCAAAAGCAGTTGAAAGACTTCCAATGTTTAATATTTCGTCAGCGTATGGCTTCAAGATATTTCATTTCATGAAAGCTGTCGATGTTCCTAGTCTGGGAGCTGTTGCTTTAACGGTCTCGTTCTCTGAGGGGGATACTAAGCACGACTTCGATGGTTTGTCCGGTCGCTCAGGTGATTGCAATAATGAAATTAATATTACTGGTGTTTCCTCGGTCGAGTGTGTCGTCGATTTTGAAGGAGTAGAAGGCGCCGCAATATCTTCATATGTTTGGAATGTTCAGTTGTTTATCGTGTTATATTTCTGATGTGGAACATCTTATGTGGCGATTCAGACCGACTATTGGTGTGGCAACGTGTCACCACATCATGCATCGCCACGCTTCACATGTATATTGCGACGTGATTCCAGAGAAAGAATACGCGCCGAATTATGGCCACCCAAAATGATCCCGCGAAAGACTTTTTTACTATTGATAAAATAATCTCCCGCGAATCTATTGCGATACGGATACCTCGAATAAAGTTGAGCGCCAGGTACCTCACGGGCACCGAACGTAATTATTCAAAAGCGTTATTTTTCCGAAAGAATATAAGTATATCAATTATGCGCGACCTCTGACTCCTGGTGCGAAGAAACGCTCGGCGATCCACAATCAATAACTTAATTAATACCGAATACCACGACCAACGATAGAGTGATGTGGCTCGACAAATGTGCTACATGAAATACAGGGTGTCCCTGATCCGACGCGCACGAGTGATACGTGGCTATTGAGGAAAAAAAATAAATTTTTTGGCGTTTGAATTATTTCTTAATCTTAATTCCTGAATGAGCTATTAATATTCAAAGATTGACCAATTACGGGCGCTTCTGGGTGTGTATAGGTAAGAGGTGCGCGGCGCGACGGGGAGCACTCATGCCGGAAGAGGAGCGGTATGCGCCCCACCTTTCATGCTACGTGAATAGCGAGAAGATAGAAGCAATACATGCGCCATCCCATTTCATATTGTTGGCCTTTTAAACGCGATTGCATTTTATTAAATTTGAATGTTTTCCTGTAGCGGGAGCATTGAAAACAAATAAATGATGAAGAAGTAAATTAAATTCACTGTTCTCTATGCTTGTCACGATGATTTCAACTCAAACCAAGTACACGGTTAAGAGTATAATTAGATGAATCGATCATAAATGAGATAGCATGCTATTAAAACGTAGAAAAATGATTGAACGGATACACTTCTGGAACATAAGAATAGAAATCTTCAGAATTGCACGTAAAATCCATATTTTCATGCATTTCGTTTCACGCTACCGATGAAGTGTGAATGGACTAATCCATTAATTGATCGAAAAATAAATATAAAATCGGATGAAATTGGAGATCGCGTGTGAGCATTACTGCGATCCCATTCCATCGCATTTTTCTCTCAATTGTATCCATCAGTTGGAGCATGAAAAATATGGAAGATATTGTAATGACGATAAATGGGGTGCATCTTCAACAATATTCAAATAGTTCTCTCTCCATTCAGAGCTCGAGCAACATAGGGGACCGGTTCAAGATTAGAAGAGACAATTTGTTGAGTATTCAATGAACGCACATGAATAGGTATACTGTACTCGTTCTGGAACAATACAGTCGATAACATACAACTCCCTATCCTACCGGCGGATGGGGTATTACCGACGGGTGGGAGGATTATCGATATATCGGGGTTGCCGACGGGTGGTTACCGACATACTTTGTTTATTTAATGACTCATTGTTTATTTGATGACTCATTATACTTTTGTTGCATCATTATTTTGCGAAACTGTGCAGTAGATTTTCGAACAAAGGAATACTTGGAGGTGGGGGGTAATGGAATAAATAGTATCAAATAAGTGGATTTTTAAATAAAGAGTGGGGATAACATTATAAACGTGTTTGAAAATATTTTTGCAACAGTTGCTGCGTGATTGTCATTAATACAAGTTTAAATAAAGAAGAACGAACAAAAATGGAAATTATTTTGGATGTGCAAAGTTTCAAGACTCGAAGTAATAATTTAATTGCGAAGGAACTAGCAATGATTTCAGTGAACAATGATATCAATGAAAATTGTCTAACACATATGTTATTCAAACCACCATTCAAATGGGATGATTTAATACAACCGTACAAAGGAATCAGTTCATGGATAATGTGCAATTATAATGAAATGCTGTGGGATGATGGAAATATACCATACAAAGAACTTGATAGTATCCTGGATATTCTACTGAAAGATGTGAGATACATTTATGTCAAAGGAATAGGGAAGAAACAGTGGTTGACGAGTATCACTGGAATGAGTCGGAGGACAATAATTAATCTCGAGAACTTCGATTGTCCATCCATTAATTATAATGGAGTAGCGAATTGTAACTATCATGAGTACCAGAACAAGGGCACCATATATCATTGTGCGCATGCAAATGTGCAATTCTTAAAAGAATGGTTTGATACGTAGAAAATTCAGCAGCCATCAATTGGTGCTTCAATTGAAATATTTTATCAACTCGATGAACAAATTGAAGATATGAGAGAGGAGGACATCACATATTTACCAAAAGAATTCTTACTAAAATATGCATCAAATAAAATTAACAACATTTGGAATAAATTGCCGATGAAATCGGAACAGGATGAGGATATTATTGAGTATCGCCGATGTTACAAACATCATGGTCCACTTGTTGTCCATGTCCACAAAGATTGTGTATTATGTAAGGAAGAAAAAAACACGCCTGTCAACCAATAAAAAATCATTAAAAATACGCGAGCTACTTTTGTTTATTGATGAATAAATGTGCTGTTTGTCTTATTATGAATCGAAATAGTGGAATATCCATCGATAGTGATGATGATATTAATATTTATGATGATTGTAACGGTGGTGATAATTATGTTAATGATGATGATGCTGAATAAATATAAAAAATATATTTCGCGTTAATTTTTCTTTTGTTTAGTGAAATATATCCAACCCTAAAATGTATCTCACGCATTTGTATGAAAGAAAGGGTTGTGTGCGTATGAGATGGATATAGGTAAGTGTACGAACAGCCGCACAAAGCGTAGACAGAGCATCAATATGCATCAGTTCGAATGCGTATTCTTTATTTCGATGCTTGAATAATTATTAGAAAAACCAAAAAATGCATTATTTTAGTGTATTATAGAATTTGATTCATATGGAAAAAACTTCTTTTATATTATGGCGATTGTAACGGTGATGATAATTATGTTAATGATGATGCAGAATAAATATGGAAATTATATTTCGCGTCTATTTTCCTTTTGTTTAGTGAGATATATCCAGCCCTAAAATGTATCTCACGCATTTGTATGCAAGAAAGAGTTGTGTGCGTATGAAATGGATATAGGTGGGAGTACGAATAGCCGCACAAAGCGTAGACGGAATATCAATATGCATCAATTTGAATCTGTATCATGATGAGTCTTGATCACCCCAAAATATTTCGAAAGTTTTCATGAGAATCTGTTTGAACGGATAAATTTATTGCTTCGACACCTATACCGCTACAAGTCTTTGACTGCTTGAAATATTTCAAAAGTTTTTCAAATTTTTCCCGCTTCACCCCAAAGAAATCAAATCGTTTTTGAACAATTGTTAAACGATATAATGGCTATCCCACGATGATGTGTATAGCGAACGCGAAACATCATTTGATGTGATTATTCATGTATGCAATGATTACATGAAAATCGAATATAATTCTATGCACATAATGGTACATGCATACATAATATATTTTCGGGGGTCTAGAGCACCATGATGAAAGATATGCGTGCATGTTAGTAAACAACAGATAACGCATGAGCGGGAGAAGTGGGCACCCATGAGACACCTTCCTAGAAAAACAATTAAAACACACAGCGTGATTATTATCTTTGTGTTAGTGCAATTCGATTGAGTTCTCAAATTCGGATGCATGAACAGGATGGTGGGGAATGAATAAAGTGCGTCTCACACGAACTCGAGAAATTTCCTCATCAGTACCAGAGCCAAATCTTGAACAGTGAGGATCATCAAATGGATTTTATCACAATACGTAAGTTTTACAATTTAATTATTTTTCATGTGAAAATTTCTTTCTTTCTTTTGTTTATGATGCATGATTCTTTTGAATTAATTCATGTAAATTCACTTGCAAATATAGCTTTATGTGCACATGTAAAAATATTTATATTTCTAATTGCATCGAATATTTTTGATAATCTAGCTATAACTATTTACAACGACAACAACAACAACAACAACAACAACAACAACAACAACAACAACAACAACAACAGCATCAGCATCAACCACATCAAAAAAAAATAGAAAATGGCTGCACCAATGTGAGTTCTGCACGTAACATTCATCCTATCTGCTCATTTACTCATTCCATTACACTCTTCACCTGTATATTATTATTATTATTAGGTAGTAATTCACATACTTTGTTTTAGATTAGCGCACATGTGTATGTATTGCATAATCCACGTGCCCAAAGAGTGGTTGGTGGGTGAGAGTGGCGACTCTGAATATTACAGGAATATTATTGCTGAGGTGGAGGGGTATGTGCATGCCAATGAAAATTTGGCCGGCCTTATCATCGCCCGAAAAGGCTTACCGGCCCGATTGGTAATATCTAGTGAAATTATGGTGTGGTGGTTTAAGGATGATTGGTCGGTATGTTAAAAATGATGAAAATCTTTTAAAAAAATTATATACAATTCAGGCAAGTCTACTGAAGCTCCTCAAAAAAATTGCGATTTTTTTACTAGCCCATTAAAAAGTTATAACATTTTTTAGTTACAACAAATTAACACGTAATTAAACGGAAAACATTCTATTTGACCTATTCAAATGAAAAAAAAATAATGAAATTGTGATGAGAAAAATTCCAAACAATTTCTAATCAATAGATTAAATATTCAAGAAACATAAAAGCAATTAATAATTGGTAGTTTCAATATTGTTTATAAAGAAAAATAATAAAAACCCGTGATATTTACCGTATTATTCAATAAACAGTATGAAGTACAGGAGAAAGGTGGCAACATCGCAGACATTGTAAGAGAAATAAAATCAACTACGACTATAGTAAATTATCAGTTTGCTATAAGGTATGTTAGCGCGAAAATTTAAACGTAAATAAAATCCATAAAAATGTGGAACAGTAAAAGTTTAATAAAGACATCAAATTTATTTAACATTCTTACATATTTTGCTATTAATTAGCTTAGTTATATTTTAAATACAAAATAACAAATATTAAATAATTTAATATTCATAAAAATCCTTTGAAAATTATATTCTAAACCCAAAATTATTTGAAGCAATCAACAATTTTTTTTATAGTTGCTTTTTGCAGTGATTGCAACTCTTTGGTTTCAATTTTTTCAGTCAGAAACAATTCAAGACTTGTAGAATTTAAGGGATTACTTTTGCTTTTGAGGACATCCATTGTGATTCCAGCGTGTGCTAATTTCTGACGTATTGACAAACTCAGAGCACCTCCGAAAGGTGATGAAGTTTCAATGTTTTTTTTTATTACTACAGTTCGTTCCCAAGTTTTTATTTGCTCAAAAAATGGAGTCGCTGAATTCAATAAATCCGAGCTTTCAATTTTTTATTTTTTCAAAATTTTATGAAGTATTGCACAATCATGAATTGCATTATGTGCTCCAGCTTTTTCAATGTTTAAAGAGTCAGCCAATCCGCTAATTGAACATGAACCTTTGGTTTCTTTTCCTGTAACTTCACGTATTTTTTTCAGGGTATCTACAAATCCATAAACGACTTCAGAAAAATCACTAGTCAATTTATTTTTATCAATAGCTCTAAATAATCTAGGTCCATCAAATGCTAGATTGTGTGTAGCAATGCAGCATTTTTTTTCTAATGACTTCAACCATTCATATAAATTAGACAACGCTAATCGTAGAGGAACAGATTCCACTTTTTTTCCATAGTAAAAAAGCTCTCCAGAGCAATTTGTTAATCCATGTGCTTCACTGGCCTTTGAAGAAATTTGTCGAACTGGATTTACGTATGTAGCGAAATTTTTTTTGCCACACTGCGCAGCAATTTGAAGAATGTCACAATCTGCTCCAAAACCAGATGTTTCTGAATCAAGAAGAATGATAAGACATTCACAAGCATCATCTTCCGGGGAGGAATCGTTATCATCATCTTCAATATTTGTTTCTGGTACTGCAGGTTGAGTGAGAAGGGAACAATTGCTTTGATATGTCACACTTTCTTGATTTTCTTTACGATTACGTAGCATGGCACGAAATTTTTTCAACTGCATACGGCGTTTTTTATAGTCATGTGTCCTTATTAGAGCCCGTCTTCGTAAGAGATTTTTTTGCCTTGAAGAAATGTGACGTGTAAGATGTTTACTCGATGTCAAGTTAATTTTCTCTACTATCTTTTTAACATATCCTTCCCCAACATTCTTCTGTCCTACAGCACAAGCAAAACGATAATCAGCCGATGCAGTTCTACTATAACATCTAGATTTAGGAGCCTTGCTAGCCATCATCGCGTTAAGACTTTCATTTGCATTGTTAGAAGCACCATTTGAAAATTTTTGCGCATTGTCCGCTAGCTTGTCAAATATTTTTTTCAATTCTTGGAATAAAATAGGATCTTGGAAACCGCCCGGAATTACTTTATGCTCATAATTTTCTTTATCTTCATTGTAACCACACCATATGCCACATTGAGTGTGATCATTGAAAGCGTGATAAGATATACTGCGAATCGCAGCAGCTAAACCTAAACTATTACCCTTATTTTCTGATAAAGCATAGGTAAAACATCGATGAAGGTAAACAATACGGTCTTTTGTTAATTTTTTATGACTTTTTTGGATGTTGTAAATTTTTTTTTTCACTCCGCCTGATGTATGATTTACATCAGACTGCTTAATTATCGGATGATTAGCTGCAGCTCTAGAGGCAGCAATTGTCGAGCTGTCATCGTCGCCTACTAATACTCCAACTTGAATATTTCCAGCTTTTAGTATTTCACTATCGACTACTAGTTTTATAGCTACATGAGGTTCCATGGCTTTTGCTGATCCAATTATGGCTCCAAATCCATTTTTGCTATCGTATTGTCGGCCAGTTGCTCGCGTACTCCAGCCCATGTCATAAGACACTATTATTCTGACAACATCATCCCACGTTGCACCAGGTTCATTTTCTATGGTATTTGATTTTCCAGATGTTGATAGATCCTGTAAATTAGCACTTGTTTCAGAGGGTGGTAAATCTCCATTCGAATGGCGACGATGAATAATAAAATTGGATTGGGATTCTTCCGGGCTAAATAGAATTTAAAATATTAAAAACCAATATATAAAATGAAAAAATCTAATATGTTTTTGTTGTTTTTAACTTGGACTTTATTTGACCATAATTCAAAAAATATTATACATTCTTCTGGTGAAAGGATAGAAATGTAAAAGAAAATATAACTTGTAAATGTGTAAAAATTCAACGAAAAAATATTCACAAATCATACAATGTTTCGTCTAAAAAAAATTAAATATGTACAATTTGTAAAATGTAAATTTATATGCAATCGGAGCTTACTCTCAAATTTCTGCCCATTTTCAATGGACTTCCAAGAATAAATTTTTTTTGACCACTTAGATCTACGCCATGTTTTATTTTCTCGGAAATATAATAATACCAGAATTATCATGCTTTTTTTTATCATCTCCAATGTATGGTGATTTCTAACTATATCAATTACACAGTAACCTGCAGCTTGTAACTACCATTTCCTTAAATTTCTGAAAATCTAAGAAATGGGGCAGATCTATAAGTAGATCAAAAAAAATTTTTTCTCAGGCTACTGTTGAAATGTAATTTACTGTATTTACAGTTGGCCTTCAATAACTTTTGATTGCTGAATAGTTTTTTCTCTTTCTAATTTCGCTGCCTCTCTGCAACTTTCTTTTGCGATGTCCTCAGCTGCTAACCCAACTTCTTTTTCATACTGTTTAAATGTTTCAAACCCAAAACTAGGTATATCCATGCACGCGAATAATTTTTGAAGATGTGACCAACCTGATCCACAATGTAAAGCACCTAGAAGTAAAAAAAGTCGAATGAAAAAAGCAAATTATTAATTGAAAAAAAAATTTGTTTAATCTTAAAAACATAAATAAAGAATGCTTACCAATGACTGATTTGTAATTAATGTCAAAACGAAAAGAACGTTCATCGAGAGAAGGTTTTTGTTTGCCAGTACAAACCTCATTAATAATCAAACATTTGTGGCATCTAACCAACAGAACAGATGCAAGGCCTATGCGCCTCTCAGATTCAGCACACTCTAAAGATAATGATTCTTTGCATGTGATGCACCACCATTGTTGAGCCAAGTTTTTTAAATCTACTATGCGATATCCATCCAATAATTCTGATTCTTTTTCATCTTTTTTGTCATCCACTGGCTCTTCAGTATTTTCACTTGTCTGACACTCATCAAGTTTGCGTTTCTGTGGTAGTTGACGGGCGAGTTCTGATTGTTTAGTCCTTTGTAGAAAGATTTTCTTGCTGACAATTTTTCCTTTCCATCGATATTGTTGTTCAGATTTCGACATAATTATTAAATTTAATTTTATAAAACACTGACAAAATTCAACAGAATAACCTCGAATCGCGTCAAAGAGGTGAATAAACAGTCAGGTTAGTGCGCAGTGCGCATACGCAGGTTATTTAGTTCTAAAATTTAAGAGTTTCATGAGTACCAACCATTAAAATACTGCGGTGTTGTCACGCTTTTCCTGAATAAATACTAAATTTATTTTATTTAATTAAATAAAATTAAATTAAATTGAAAGTTTACGAAAGTAAGTATTCGTCTCCTAATTTTTTTTTTCAATTTTTAAAATAATTTGTGTCGGTGATTACTGACAAAAAAAACTGGAGTTTTTATTTTCTTAAAGTTGAATTCAAGGTACAGTCACAAACAAAAGTTATTTTACAATTTCTACTAATATTGAGATTTTTATGTTAATATTATGAAAATTATCAGTAAATTTTATTCTTTTAGAAAGTTAATATTATAATTGAAATATTAAAAAAAAAATTGTTGATTCAAATCATTCATTTCAACAGATATTGAGAGATATAGATTTGGTAAAAATGTCATTAACTTTTGATTCCGATTGTACCGACAAATCATCCTTAAGAGATGATGATGATGATGATGATGATGATGATGATGATGATGATGATGA
>JAPYZF010001488.1:0-10839 GCA_030523045.1 Meteorus cinctellus
GGGGGGGGGAACGTAGGGATTTTGTCCGGGAGTTTCAGTGAATATTTATCAAGGAATGCAACGAAACTTTCGTTTTATTTGCAAGATAGACAGTTATAATGGGATTCCATAAAAAATTATCGATATCAATGGGGAATTGCTGATGAAATAAATTTAGTGGAAACTTGAATAGAATAACCAATCATTATGTAAACAACTCTGATATACAAATAAAAAAATTGTGTGAAAATGTAATTACTAAGCAGGTAGAGTAAGTTGGACTACTAGGAAAATGACAAACAATAAATTGAGTTTAAGAAATAATCAATGGTTTGAATTAGTTTCGGCTTGAAGGAAACAGCAACTTTTCCCGACGTGTTTTGCGTGAGTGGATGTATTTAATGATACGTTTCGATGGGTCAAATCAAACACAAACAAATCACACCATCCGTCATTAAAAATGATCTTTTGTCGTAATTCTGATGATGAAAATAAAATAATTTCCAATCTCTACTCACGTACTTGGCAGTCTCCAACTGTACAATAACAAACTGGATCAAATTTCTCATGGTGTCACTGTTTGGTAGAACAAATAAAATCATGAATTAATAATTCGTATTACAAACTTAACTGCGCAATAAAAAACTTAGCTATCCGTCAATAATGCATTCATTAAACTATGTTTCACCATAATTTATCCGACTTTTCTGTATAAATATCTATCAATTTATTTTGCAATCGATAGAAGTTTTATATACAAGGGATAACCTCGTATCAATAAATCCTCTTCTTCAGTAACAGCGAGTAATTGAAATTAGCATTTAATGAAAGACTCGTGCGCGCTCGCGTCACTCGCACTGACAATCTCGTGGATGAATTATGCAGGGAGAGGACCGCAGGTGGTCTCACTCACACATAGGGACACATACTATATTCTCTTTGCCCATGTTCCATGTCATCTTCTTTAAAATCTCTATGTACCTCTATCTTCACCTTTTTCATATGCATGTGCAGTGTAAAAAAAAAATAAATTGCATACGACTGATTTAACTGTCTGTAAATAATGTTTTGAATAATAAACATAAGAAAACATAAAAAAAAAAAATCATCACTGTGATGTCATTTTGAAAATAATTCCGCCGCAAAATTCTATGTCAGGTATCATAATTTTCTTTATCCCATTTTACCAAAAATTCTGCGCCACAATAGCTGTTTTTCACCAATTCACCACAATGGCAATTGCTAATTCACATATGTATAAAAATAGCATAGATGAAAATAAACAAATAAAATAACCATGAAGTTAAAAGACGGTAATATTACAAGTCAGTAAATACCGAATGTGAATAAACACGGTGGGACATTATGTAATTTGTATACACATAAACAGCAGTAGCTAAAACCTATACTAGTGGCGGCAGGTGTCGATGGGAGGTCGGTGCCACAGCAGGGGTCGCTCAGCATCCAAAAATTCTTCTACGCGCTTTTATCAGAGATAAATGCGACTTTACCATTCATTATCATTAATTTATCTTTTATTTTCTCATACTAACACATACACAAACATATATATAAATTTATTTCATAATGGAATTTATCATGTGAACATATCGACGAGTCAATCGAGCGACATTTCCTCTTCCGGGATCCGGGGGATTTATATACATAAATATATGCACACACGCCGGATGGAAATGAATGTTCATATGTTAATTTAAATCGAATTTACATGACACTCTATATAGAATTCTATTATTATTATAATTAGTGTCAGTAGTAATATCACGATGGATGGAAAATTACGAAGGCCTGGTCTAATGACCGGAAATACTATACATTTATGTATTATATATGTATAATATTATACGATATGCAGAAGTGTTTGTATACTTGACAATAATGCCGGATGAATCAAACTTATGTATCATGTTTATAGATGCATGTGTTACTGCGTCTCAATAACAGTTTGTATTTTATATCACAATTATCATTGTTCTTGTTGGAGTTAATTCATTCACTTTATGTAGCATTGATTTATTACGATGGTCATTAATGCATCAATTTATTATGTTATTGGATTGATTGTAATGATGATGATGATGATGATGGATGTATACCAATGTATGTGAATGGTTTCTGATATTTGTTTTAGGATTTTTTTATGTTTGTATGATCGGATGATTTTATCAATGGAATGGTAATTTGTTTGATATATGTTTATATTTTTGTTTTTTTGTTTTTTGTTTTTTTTTTGAGTTAGAATATTGAAGCAATAAACAGAATACAGTGGAGGATTCTGTCTTGCAATAATTCATTTACATAATAACTGATCATTAATCATTATTAACAATTAATTTATAATTTTCTACCGTTATTTCCATTTTTTTTTATTTCTCTCCATGAAAAATCAATTATTTTCGTGTCTCCTTGTACAACATTTATTCGTTACTTATTACAATTTCTTCACTCTTGTTTTGTTCATTAACAAATCTTTTATGCATTCAAATGCATCTCGTTCTCCACACACTTTAACACATTCATATTATTATTTCCTTCGTATTTTATTGTTTCATGATTGTAGTTGTCGTTGTTGCCGCGGCGACGAATGGAATAAGAAGGTGCTTCGTAACGGATTTTAATTAGTGACATATCACGTCGCAAGTCGAAGTAGAGAACCCCCGTCGTGGCGAGTGCGCGCCAGGGATGAATAGGAAGAAAAGCGATGACAAAAAAAAACAAGAAAGAGGGAATATTAGCAAGTAAGAAAGGGAGAGAGATCGCGAAAGAGGTTGAGATAACAAACGACGGACGCGTCTAGCTTATTGATTGTATATTTTACATTTAATTCGCTCGTCGATGGTTCTGCGAGTGTAGAACTGAGAGGTGGTATGAAAGGAAAAGAGAAGTGTGGATGAAAACGAATAGAAGTGAAGGGCGCATATAGGGGCGAGCAATAGCTGTCAAAGCTGCTTTTCTCGATTTTTAAATCCCCTTGTAAAGTAAAATGAGAGGAGCTACGTGTACACTCGCTGTGGGTCGCGCGACTTGCTGGAGTCGATGTGTGTATAGAGTAGGGATAAAAGTATATAGAAAAGCTATGCGTATATACATAGGGTTGATGGGGGGGCAAAGGATCCGCACAGGCCATGACATGGCAGTGGGTGTTGCTGTGTTTTCTCATCGTCACGTGCAAGTTTCATTTTATTTTCAGTACATACTCGTTCACGCATTCTCGTAATAGATCATTTATAAGAATTAATTCAACATTTTTCTTTAATGAATTCCAGACATTTTTTTTTGTGATTGATTGACGTGGGTGGGATAGAGATGAGAGGGAGTGTGAGGTACTCGGGTGGTGAGTTGTTTTGGGAAATTGAATTGTAGAGAATTTCGCAGTTATGTTTTTGGTAGAATTTATTGCGGAATAATTTTCTTTTTTCTAGTTATGTCGATGGAGGTCTAAGAGAAGAATGTTTATTGATTTAAGAGATGTTTTTCTTCATTTCTATGTTTGAAGAATGATTATTCTTCTTTTATATTACTCATATATAAATGTGTGTACCATTCAAAGAATGGATTTGAATTTATAGAAGGAAAGCAATGGTCAATGAGTACAGCTGTGCAGGTAGAAGCCACTATGATGAATTTTCAAATACGTCCAGCTATTCAAAGAGATGCGTAAGTGCCGATGGGTACCACCTTCACTGTGATGATTATTGAAGTTGCATGATTTTGAGGTGGTGAAAAAGACGAAGATAATGAACACGATAAAAATGTATAAATATAAAATTTTAATTTTTTCATGCGGTAAATGTATTGGGACACATGAAGATATACGTATTCTTATCAGTTGAGTTTTACGGTTTGCATGAGGCAAGGACATAATGGCGTGAGTATAAAAAAATTGTGGACGGCCAACTGTTTTTCTTAAAAGTTATATATTTTTTTTTATTTCTAGTGGTTTAGTAGTATCAATTTCTTACATTTAATCTCAAATCTTTCCAAGTATTCACGGGTAAATATTCGAACTGAATAATTTCCTAGCGTCACAACTCCGAATCTGATGATATAAATTGCTATTGAATAGTGATAATCTATTTATACTCTATTATTTAAGCGCATCGCAGTATTATAGCACATCACGATGACGTGGCGCATGAGTCATTTAATTCATCTTACATTATTTGAATTAGAAAATGATTGTACATAAATCTCAGATGTCTGCGAATTATCAACTCATTGAATCATTTGCTCGTTTTAATTTATCAATCTTTCATTAAATGAATAAACTATAATTTGATGATTTATGTTTAAATTATAAATGCTGACGCTAGCGGAATAAAAACCCATAAGAATTGCTCAGGGCTCGAATTTGTCATTAATGTTCATCCGGTCCATTTTCAGTCGATAAAGAAATCAATGTCATTAACATCTAGTTCTTTTCGTGAAAAAAAAGTACGAGATGCCATCAATAATCCAGTCACAATAGTGCATTGTTTTAATCAAGTACCGATTTTTCACAAAGAGACAAAATGTGAAAAGAATTTAGTCAGAATGAAGAGACAAGATATTTGGGTACTACCCCCTGATACGATTGCAATATGTAATTTGGAAAAATATTCATCAGTAGAATTTGATGGTTTGCCCGCAACAGGGCACGATTTGGTAATGCACATGAAATGAGTGGACTTTATTTCATAATTTTCAAATGTCATTAGGCGTGAACTAATATTCTAGATGTCTAATACCAGGAACTAATAAGATAAGTCGTTCTTCAGTGTTAGTAATTCATTTCTATTCGATGTTATGAAATATACGGCATTTCATTGATGCGCCCAATTCACATTTTTGTCATAGTACGCCCTTTTTGAAATCCGCATCATCCACATATAGCGAGCAAATGCAGCGAGAAAAAGTAGTATTTTTGATGTAGTCTTGCGCAGTGGGGTCCCGAGATACACGAAAAAAATATATAATCTAATATAAACATTAAACAAAAGAACTAAAGATATTTCAGGTTCTCAGTTTTATTATATTCTACCAGAGATTCTTCATTTGCAATAAAGATTTTTGCATGACTTTCACGTCCATAGAAATCTGGTTATTTTTTCCATCACTGAGAATGTTTCGTCGCAATATTTCATATCATGCATTAAATATTATCCTCACCACCCCTACAACATGAAAAATCCGAAAATGAAATTTGTCGAGAAAAAAATCTCATATTCATTCGATGGACTTCATGGAACTTCCTTTTCTACTTCATCTTCATTTGTGCTAATTACCAAACATCTCTTGATGAATAAATCAATCAATATGGTGCTGAAAAAAATTGAAGTACTTAAAACTTTCCCAATCAATGATACATCATAAAAAATGGATGTTCATGGATTTCAAGCAAAAAAAAACAAATTGGTAGAGACATGTTGTGCTCGAAGTTCAATGAGAAAACATTGAACATCTCAAATCTCTCCCCTACGTTCTGGCAAATAATTCATTATAAGAATTGTATTTTTTTGATTTGAATCAAAAACTCTTTGTAAAAGTGACTTACATGAGCCGATTAATTCTTGTGGATAGCACAATGTCAACGAGTGTCGATGAGTACAAAGTGATTTGGAAGCCAAGCAGATAAATGTTGACGTGTTAGTAGAGAAGTCCGTATACTCGACAGACATAAGTAGTGTTGGTAGTATTAGTGCGAACAGAAGTGTATAAGAGAGCTAGTAAAAGCGAGAAAGAGCGATGAGTGCATTGAGGCAGACGTTTTTACGCGCGCAGTGCCCAGTAATTTACAGTCGCGTCGGTCATTCGGCCATACATGGTCGGTGCACGGCGATCGGTGGCCTCGCGATACGTCAAATTAGCCCATATATCATGGGCTTCTTCACCACACCATCGATTTATGTCCGTATGCGCATAATATAAATTATTAAATAAACTTGAGCAACATGGGCGCAAAGCGTCCTTTCATTCAGACAATTATACATATATACACATGTATAAACATATATACATATTTATACATTTATAAATAATTTTTTTTTATTATTCATATCGTTGTCATTATATAGAACTTGATCAATGTGGCGGAGGAAAATATTAAATATCTCGAAAGGAGAAAACTTTTTAATTAAACAGGTGACAATGAAATCATCAGGATATGAATATTTATTTGGAGATATTGGTGAATTTGGCGATGAATTTATATCTGTTATTATTATTTAAAAGGGATTTGGTATATTTCAAGTTGTATTGTATGAGGTTAGGTGTGTATGTGTGCGAAATTATTACTTGTTATGATATTTGTGGATGCTTTTATGCTTAAACTAATTAAGAATTAAAATTTGAATAAAAATTCCATATTATGGATCATAGAGAAAAATAAATGCAAATGCGCAATAATTGCGTAAACGCGTCATGAAAAAATATAATTTTAAACTTACAATTCTATGGAGTTCATGATATCATTGAGATTATAAATACCAGAGAAATTCAATTAATGATATTTTATTTATTCGAATCAGTTGAAAAATATATAAAATGAATATTTACGTTCTTATTATTCACAGGTATACTGTACAACGATAAGCCTTTGTCAATGAGTATAGTTCAAGACAAAGAATCAATTCGTGATAAAGCATGCAAAAAATGCAGATGAGCCCATCCTTTTTCGGCTAATTATTTTTTATTCAGGTCGTTGTCGTCGTATTTTGCTTCTTGTGGGTCGATTTCGACGAAGCGAGAGGACATACATACAGGAGTGGATCAACGCCGACGATTAGAGATTGTTTTTCATTGTGCGAGGAGCATCGCGTGCGGGTGTGTGCACAGGGGGTGAAACAAAGATAGACAGTGTGAACATTGAAGACAGAGAAGAGGAGTAAGAAATCTATCAGTAAGAATGAAAAAGAAAGCTGAAAGTGGAGGGAATTCTCTGATTCTTCTTGTGATGTGTGCTGTCGTAAAAGCCATGAACGAAAACTGTATATGTGAACATTTACGGGCAGACAGCTTCATCTCGGCGGTGGTCTTTTCGTTGCACGTGTAAAAAAGTTTGAATGATGCGTGTGCTAGGGTGAGGGTCAATCATTGAGGGCCAAGTGGCGCTGACGAAACATGAGGACCAACAGCAGCTGCGGCGATCGAGAAACATTAAATACCGTCAGCGTTTGAATATAAGACAACAATTTTAAAGTTAGTGCTGTTGCGCTATTATCATTGGGATTCTAATCATGTATATTAATAAAAAAATAACTAACGCATTGAAAGAAAGAGAAAAATAGCGTTTGATCGGAGGATATTTAAGTGTTTAATGGCATAGTACAGACAACAAGAAATAACAAGAAAGGTTGTATTTGCTCGCTCGCTACGCTCGCTCACGAGTAGGGTGTCCATATCTAGTAATAGATATTTTTTGGTGGTGCTTAATTGGAGAATCGCTTTTTCATATTTGATACCAATAGGTATCACATCAATAACTTCTCGATGCTACTCGATATTTTCGCTCGTCGAGTCCCGTAGAAATTTCAATTTTCGTTTAAATTCCATTTTCAGATATGTTGTCATAGACCATTCAAATCGCGCCATTAGTTTGGGCGTAATCGTACGACAAAAAATCTTACCCCCCCCCCCCACACACACACACACACACACACATACAGACCATAAACTAAAAATGGGCAGGCTATGTTATATTAGGGAGGTCTTAAAACATCGAGATCTGTTAAAAAATCGATTTTTCGTTTTCGGGGTGAATACAATAACTTCCTGTCGGGAAGTTAAACAAAAGAAGAAAATTGCAACGACGTTACTGTATATTGTACAATTGATTTTATGAATACATATGCAATAAATGAAATACGGAGACAGTGTGATGTAGGTCAGAGGCGCCAAGTTTGCTGTTATTCAACATTAATATGCGTCGTGCTCATTTATGTAAATACATTTGAACATGAGACTTTAACTATCGATGAATAAATGGTTATTTATCCAAAATCGTTTTCACAAATTGTTCTAATATGATGATCGAATATTATTATTGTTGCACATTGCGATATTAATTTCAATGAAATTATTTAGTGAATTTAGCAATGATGAGACCATTTATGTTTATGAACATAGAACTGAATAATCAAATACCGGAATTTTACAAAAATGCTTGTACAGATTTTGAAATTTTCTACACGAGCATTTATTTATTTTTTTCAAGATTTTAACAATAGCCAAATGTCTGCCACATTTACACTCAAACGAAAGCCACATAGAGTTTACAATATTTTATGGGAAAATAACAAATACACATCAAAATTTCTCATAACTGTCCAATCATGAATAACATTATGTCTTGAACACAAACTGAACCACAACCAACGAATACTAATTTACACCCATGAAAAATCGGATGTTCACAAAATTTCTACTCAAATTTCCACATCATGCACAAGATCAACTTCCTCATCAGAACACCGCATTTTTATTTCCATTTTATATACATATAAACTCGATAATCAAGTCCAACTAACGAGCATAAACCAACAACAATAAAAACAAAAATAACAAAAGTACAGAAGTTTACCTCGTTTTAAAGAAAAACCGGCAAAATGTTGGATGACTTGAAAATGGTTTAATTAACGTATGCGATCGCTTGTTAATCACGCGGATCAATTATCAAGACTCGCATGTATACAGTCGGTGAGTTTATAAGCAAGAATCCAAATATATACACTGAAACAAACGCATATGAACACACATAAATGTATATGTATATTGTATATATATACATAGATAAATATATAAATGTGTACGGTGAGGCGGGGGCAGGAGAGAAGTAGTGAAGATCGATGGCGAGCGACATAATTCAAGAGAAGATCAGATGTACCACCCACCAAGAACGAGTCGCGCTCGCGATTCGAGTTCGCTTGATCATTTTGATCGCGCCGGCTTGCCTTTATGTGCATATTATGTATTTATTATGGTTAGACTACCAAGAATCGAGCGACAAAACCGTAGCCAATGTCTATACAGTGAACAACGTGGCATGGAGCTACCTCCTTCTTGCAATGCGTTTGTCCTGCGCGCACCTATATAAGTATATAGACACCACCACAGGTCCAAGTTGTCCCGTGACGCGACTCTCAGCCCTTCTTTTACTCCTTTACTCTGTCTCATTCTATCGCCCTTCTCATTAATTGACACCGCGATAGTTGCTTGACGACCTTGGTGGTCTGTCGCGACTTCTCTTTGCCTATACACGTTGGTGAACCACCTGCCATTTTCTTCCTTGCCATATATCTACAATCCTACACTCACATTTGTATTTATATATATAAATTTATTTGTGCGATTGTGTTGCCTGAACATATACGAACGCGCATGGTTTCATCCCTTCGATAATGCGCATTGAATGTTTATAACTCGGTGTGTGTTTTACAAGGTGCCACACCGCGTCTTTTAAATTAAACATTGCGAGTGTGGACTTTCAACAGAGTTCACTTGTATATTAATGTTGAATAAATGTTTACAACACATTTTTTCACACGGGCAAATAATTGATTGGTGTGACTGTGGAAAAAAGGTAGAGAGAATTTGCTATGTATTGAGCTGCTGTAATGAATTTACCTTCATTATGGAGATTGATTATTTACGAGCAAGACTATCGAGTTTATGGTCTTTTTTTATGTCTTTTTTTGTTTTTCTATTGTCATTTGTAGATTTGGAGGATTGGTAGTTGCTTCGTCCAATATTATTAAAACGTGTGAAGGTTTTTGTAATATTTGATGAATAATCTTTGTTATTGAGAATTTTAAGTGAGTTTCTGGGGAAAAAATTATTTTGATTCAAAAATTATTTTAATAGTAATAACAACTAGTTTAATTTTTAATTCGAGAGTGGATTGAAAACTTGTTTAGACACACAGTGTTGTTAATTGATATGGCTTTTTACCATATAATATTGAATAATGTCTCCAAATTTCCAATGACATCATTGCAGTGTTTATTCAGTTTCGAGTTAGTTATTTTCATTTGAATATTTAATAGAGTTCATCAGTAACTATTTTTTCACTCTTATCTTGATATTTTTGATTCGAAGCAAGATGATCTTTTTCTGTGCAAGTTTAAACGAATAAAAAATTAAGAATGACAACAGTTTCTTCCCCATGCTGATTCATGATAAATTTTGATTTTGATGTTCGTGAAAACAATCCATATTCAGATCACAAATTAAAGTGCAATTAAGATGCCAACTGAATTCAGGTTATGTAGATCAAAATTAACACTATTTTTTATTTTACTGTTTTGAGATATTACATCCTAGTTTGTAGTGTACACGGAAAGAAAATTATGGATAAAATTGCAATTTTAACATCGTAATTTACTCTATCGGAAATTGTAAGGGAGGACTCTATCACGAATTTTGTATTTTTCACAATGCATTACCATAAAATAGACGAGGTGGCTCAATACTTATAAACAAATTTGTCGACTTCTAATATTAGTCTAGATAGCCTATCGGTAGAACACGTGATTCCTGATAGTCACAGCTGGGATCCGATCCTAGGACAGTCGTTCAGATTTTTACTTTTTTTCTATACGAATAAAAATTATACGATGTTGCATCGTAATTTTTTCAAGTATTTAATTACGATGCAACATCGTGAAAAGAAATAACGAAAACAGTAAATTTTGAACAAAACATCTAAAATTCAACTGTAATATAAGTCTGGTCCCGTGTTACGATGTTAACATCGTAATTTTAACTGTGTTACGTACTGGCCATCCCTTTACCCTAATTCCCAAATTCATACACAATCACACAATCACTATAAATAAATAATCTTTGATTCAAGCGTTCAATAAA
>JAPYZF010001503.1:0-11257 GCA_030523045.1 Meteorus cinctellus
ATGTTCAGGAGGTCTTAAAACGTCGAGATCTATGAAAAACTCGACTTTTCATTTTCGGGGTAAAAACAATAACTTCCTATCGGGAAGTTAATAATAATACGTTTTTGAGTACAAACTGTTCCCAAAGTAATTTTCTTGTCTCTACCCTAAAAGTATAACAACCAAAATTGTTTAAGTGCGATTTTCCTGTCATAAAAACTTAATTATTGCTAAGATTTGTACTATCAATCAAATTACCATTTCTTCCATTGCCCAAAGAAGTACTGCAACGTGTTTACAATGAGCTGTATAACCACCACCGACAGCACATTCGCAATGAGTCCTTTCAATAAAACCAGTATTTGACATTTGGATATCGCATTTATACTGAACTGATTCTTTTACTTGGGACAAGCAATGTCCTTGAATAAAGGTTGAGCCATTACTCTGTGCTATCCTGGCATGAAGAAGATATCGGTTTTCATACATTTCTTTGCCGAGATTTTTCAATACATCATACCTGCAAAACAAATTTACTCTTTGTTACATTTGCCATAAATTCCGTCAATTAAATCATTATAAACATCTGCAAAGAAAGTTCCACTCGTTTCTTAGTTATTAGTGGAATTTTAGTAGCGACATTAATATCTCTATAGCGTGTATTGTCTGGTGTCCAGAATACTTCATCAGGACCTTGGTGGTGTAATTGGAAAAACCCTGTATCCTCATCCGCAAAAAGTAACCTGCATAATTAGTAGTGGTTATTTTTTTTAATTAAATACATTTTTATTATCAATTCCCTAATTAAATATTGTTAGGACATACTATTGTTTACTTACCATATTGTTTAATTACCAAAATTTAATAAATGCTAACCGTTCTTGCAAATTTTTTTCTACCCGTGGTACGATGTCCATGCCTCTTTAATTCTTGATTTAATTGTTCATTATTCCAGGTAAAATATTCATTTTTTTTTTCCATTTTCTTTATAAGCACATAACAGTCACTATTATTGACTTCGAATATTTGCGTGACATAGAATAATCTATGCTGCTGCCCTCTGGCCCGAGTTCGACAAAAACGGATCCCCATACTCATGACGACTTCACACACACGTGTGCTCGCCTCGCTATTTTCTGAATCCATGATGGCGTCGTGCTCTCACAAGCTCAGCTATCACCGCTGAAATTCAGTTGATGACAACGCAATGCACTGCGTGGCAAAATATGAATCTTCTTAAATATTCGAATAGAAATAAGAATCGTCATAAACATTTATCCCACGAGTGCAATTATTTCCAATGGATTGTATTTTACTCAACATTCACGAGTGTACTCCTCTTTTCCGGTAACACTAAACTGTGAAAACAACTCACGAAAGCCAAAATGCAACTCGACGTGAGAAAATATTAGAGTAGATTCATCTTTTCATAAATATCAAGAATCAAATCACACCACTTGGACTTTCTATCCAATGGGCATTCAGTGAAATCACAAATAACAAATCAGAGAACGTTTAATGAAAATTAACTAATTGCATTAAGTCCGCATGGACAATAAACTGCTAATATGAAAATCTGCAGTTTTAGAACGATACCTTACATTTCTCTGATCTTTAAAATCACTTCTATCCAGACCTTCAGACCAAGAACATCGTCTATTCAGACTTACAAATTAGAAGTCAATATTCAGCTTTGTCTTGAATCTTTATCAAAGTTAATACAATCAAGCAACCAAATAATAGGTTGATCTCGTTGCATACAAACATAATAAATTCGCCCCTCTCATCAAGTTAATATTAAGTGTTCATTGTATGAATCAAAATTGCCAACAATCAACAATCAAGCCACTGAAGTTAATAAACATGAAACATCAACTCTAATCATTCTGCATCGCATCCACTCACACATCTAATCTCTGACCATTTCAGCTGCGGGTCGCGGTAGTGAGCAACGATCCTTCTACCTTATTCAGACTTTTATTCAAAATTCAATTGTTATATATTCTGTTGTATCATTCGGAACAGGTGAATCTGTTATCAAGAGTGGAAGGGATCATCAATCAAGACATTTCAACCATTTTCCATTATCAACCTCCAAAAATTAATCTATTCCATTCGTTCCGACGACCGAGATTACATTTAGGTCATAACAATATGTATGTGAGTATCCCACATCTTTGAAGTGCACTGTTGCGCGACTAACACCGAATTCGATCAGAAATATCCGGCGTCTCCTCGAACCCCACTTCCGTGTACGCCAAAGCGACAATCCAAAATTTGAGCAAACATCTCTATTCAAACCCTCTGCCAAAGTAAGACGATAGTATTATTGCAACTATCGTACATGCTAGTCATCGTTTTCCTTTCTGCGGTTACACTACTGTGCACATATTGCTAGTGACATGTATTTAGATTTAAAAATAAATTTATTCGAAATTACGTAGTGGCTTGATTCAATATACTTACCTATCCACTGCATATATTTGTTGGAGATGAGAGAATAAGTGGGCTTCTCTCGAAAATGGAAACTTTCGATATTGCATCCCAAGCATGCAAATAATAAAAATGTAGAAAATAATCATTTATAGTTCAATCCGATCGGGTTCCCCCGAGGTTATTGCGGTAGAATTGGACTTGGTGACATCTGGTCATCAAACGTAGCCACGATCACAGGATAGAGTAATGTAAAACTGATGTAGGTAATGGCCTCCACAATTATGACTTGAATATATTTTTTGGAATGCCAGAGATACAGAGTGAGGTAACTGAGGTACAAATATTTGTACCTCAGTTACCATTTGACATTCGAAGTGTGTGGTCACGCTGTCCTGGTGTCGTCGATTCGTCAAGTCTGAAACTATGGTTCTAATTCTAACAGTAATCATTAACTTTATCATCTTTGTCGGTTCAGTATATGTCGACGTCCACATTTTTTTCTGGCAAAATGGCGCTTTCTTCCAGCCATGCACGATTTATGAATTATAAGCGGTTAATGAAAGCATTTTGTGAAACAACGATTGTGCAGAAATCGGTTGGCGATTTTATGCAGCCAGTATTTTTATGGATAGCAGCTTCTCCATCGCAAATATCCGACAATTGTTTTGGGAATGTGTCAGCGGATGGATCTTGGCGATGATTTCAAGCAAGTGTTCATGTAATTGGCGTACGTTGAACGTGTAATGATGGAAAGTGTTTCTCTGAAATCACCTGAAAGGAGTAGTAGAGTGCCGCTAAATAGTTTGTCGTTTTTTTTATTTAAGTGTTCTGTTCAGCGCCTCTAGAGAATGTTTGTTTGCCATAGTGCATTCATCCCAAATGATAATTTTGCATGGTTTCAGCACTGTGGCCATGGACGATTGTTTTTTTATGTCGCACACTGCGTCTGGGTTATTTTGAATATTCAAAGGCAGCTTAACTGCTGAATGAGCTGTTCGGCCTGCATCCAATAAAGCTGCTGCAATGCCAGATGATGCAACGGCCAATGCGATGCCACGACTTGATCGTATTTCGGCGAAAATTAGCGAAACGAAATATTTTGCCAGTTCCACCTGGTGCATCAAAAAAAAAAAAAAAAATAATATAAAATCTACTTCGTCCCGTCGGAACTGCCAGCATAGTGCGGTCGTAAACAATTTTTTCTTTCTGTGTCAGTAGTGGAACATTAAAAGTAACAATCGCCGCCGCCTCTGCGGTATTGTACTGGAATTCACGATTTATTCCGGAGCTCACTTTCTTGTTTGTTTCGGCTCCTGTAACAACACATTCATAAATATTAATTCGAAATGAGTAGTGATGTTCATAATGAATGAAGTACCTGTGGTAGGATCTCGTTGTTTAATGTTTATACAATGACCGTCTTGTCCCTTCCAGAAAATAAGCGGATATTGGAGAACGTCGTATGAACAGTGTGTGTCAGCGATAAACTCGAGATTATTGTTTCTTCTTCAAATTACAATTTCTTGAGTCGCTGTGCGGTCGCCAACCATGAATCGAGCAACGTCGTCGACTACAGGTGCATTCAATCTACGCACGTGCTCTCCAGCTGGTGTTTTATCAGGATTGATAACAATGGGGTGATTGTCATTTTGCTATTCGTGCATGTGTGATTTGAAGAAATTCAATAATTTATTGTGCTCATGCAATACAGCGTCGAACTCGCCGACAATGTGCCTGCCTTTAGGCGAATTTAGGTTATTGTAGCCGCCACCTGCATCCTCGCGATTGGCACTTTGTGGTACACTTTGCCTTTGATTTTGAATGTTAAATTGAATTTTTGAGCATTTGCCGCAGTATTGTGAACTATTTGTGTTGCTTCGAACGATGTCATTTGGAAGCATGAGTTGAATGCGTGAATGGATTTCAGGAACAGGTTTGAATCTGGATCCGTTTCGATGAGCAAGCCGATCAATGGTTTTGGTGCTGTCTCAATTTCTGGTAGTTGCACTGCTCGTAATGTACAACACATGCCAACTGATTCATACTTGAAACTTAGCACATAACAATGGGCACGTTCTTTGTCCCTAGCACCAATCAGCACTTTCGGATGAGCAGAATATTCAATATCTGGCTCGTACTCAAATGCGAGTCGAAGGAACGAAGCGAATGTAAATGCTTAATTTACTTGTTGGCGTTGTCGGCCATTTGCTCTGTGCGTGAATTTCGAACCGGCACGCTTGTCTCCGTTCCAATTTTCGTTGTTCATTTTGTTCAGCTAGTGCCTCTTGTGATTGAGATGCGCACAATTGCGACATGCTCACACGCGAATTTTCGTTATCATCGGATTTGCACTTCTGTTCTTTCTGCTTTGCTATTTCGCATGTTTGTTGCTTCATTCGTTCGACGGCCGAAATGGGCACCCTCACGTCTTGCTGGCATTGTTCAGTGTAACACGCCCACAAATAGACTCAATTGTCGTATTTACTGATGAAAGACGCACTGTTAAAAATTTTTGTTGAATTACAAACTATTTACAAAACAACTTTGAGTGAAATTACATATCAATATATGGCAATGCAAAATTAGAATACAATTTGTGTAATTTGCCTAGACGTGTAAAGAAATCTAATAGGAAAAGTTTTGATTTTACAAAATCTATTTTAAGATCCTCAAAACATTGTAATTTGACCAAAACGCTGATCAATTATCAATGACAAAAATTTTAAATCCACAAACATGATTTATGTTTGAATTTACTATAAATTTGTGTAAAATCACAAAGAAACGGTGTAATTTATATTGCAACGAATGTGTAAAGAGTTTATAAATTTTCTTGCTTCTATCCCTCTACTGCTGCATACACATATATATAGCAGCAACATTCCTTCTTCTGTTTTTCATTTGTCCTTATTGTGGACGCATCAAGCAAATATGAACAAAAGGAAGAAATTTCATTTTTGTAAAATAGATTCTGTCACCATAATATTTTAGATAAAATTTCTTGGAACAATTTTTGATATTACTGATACTATTTACTTGAATATATTTATACAAATACGCACTGTATATCTCGGCGTTTACAAAGTCTCGTATTTAGTTGAGAGTATATATTTATTTACAAATTCAGTTATATATAAGCAGCTTAGCGCAAACATCTTCAATTCAAACAACTTCGAACGCATTTTCTGTGTTGTAAAATCACTATGCATGCAAGGTAAAACTGATAAACTATCACTCAAGAGATGTTTTGTAATATTACTACAATTATGTTGTGATACTCAATAACAAGTAAAATTATTATACCTCATTTTAATTTTGCAAAAATGCTTTGCCTATCAGCTTTCAATGCATTTTTTGTAAAATTAAAATGGGAATTTTTAACAGTGTGGTATGCCGATATTATATTTGTTCCTCCAGTATTTCACTAATCTTTCAGTCACAAAACAGGCATATATTTTTTGTAAATTGAAATAAATCGTGCAAAATTTTTCACGCACGTTGTTGTAATACGTAAAAAATGCGGAATGAAATGTCAAATTGAGGCGACACTTCACGTCAATGAACGACGGATAAATTATTTGGATATTGTTCATACAAAAAAACTGAAATTGCGATTGAAAAATGCGGGTTCAGGGTAGGAGGGTGAAAAATACTTCATGAACTATTCTCATACCTACCAAATATACATGAAAAATTTCTTCAAAATCGGTCGAACCGTTTCGGAAGAGTGCGACCACAAAGACCGTGACACAACAAATTTATATACTAAAATGTATATATTATATACGTTGTGACATTGTTCGAGAATTGGTTGATAATAACCACAGCAATTTAAGAAATGTGCGATGTTTATTATGGAATAAGATATTCGGTGAATTGTGAGTTAATTGCAGTAGATATATGTAATATAAGATATCAAGCGCTCACTCACAAGTTCATTCATATACGCACACTGCACACGACACAATGAAATTGTTTAGCGGGTTGTGCAGCCACTCAACATACAGTTATTGAATATAAAATGATAGCAACTAGTTAAAAGAGTGGTCAGACAAGTGAATTGGAACATGATCGGAACAGGAAAGCACAGAAGAGTTCAGATATGAAGTGACAAATACAGTGTGTTCACACAGAAATTTAGCAGACAGTAACACAGACCGCACAATGCAATTGCAGCGACAGTCTGACAAATACCGGCTAGACAAAGTAGCATGAAATACAATAGACAAAGCAGGCGCAGTGATGCATCAAAAAGTTAGTGCCCAAAAATCATAGCGGCCAACGATGCGCCCCGATGGTCAAATGTTGTCATTAGAATTGATGGCGACAATTCAAAAGAGAATTTGCAGCGCATTCTTCTTCAAACAGACGTGGTAAACGCCACTATTCTGGTCCGCTGCAACATGCTTCTCAAGATGATAATAATTATGATAATACACAAACACAAAGAGTTGTGAAGCAATCACATGCAGATCACTTCTTTCGTAATTATGTGTATGGGTCGCGACTGCGAAAAAAAGACCGCCGGGACACCAATAGAAGAACTGATCGAGTACGCATCATCGGCCATCACGGACATCGTAGGACTGGATTGGTTACGGGTGGATTGAGTGAGACCTAAACGCCAACAGTCACATAATGTAAAAGGTATGAGTGAGAGAGAGAGAGTGGAAGAATACAAAAATATGTGTAAGCAAGCGACAGAGCGGGATAGCCCGCCGCGAAACAAACAAGTTGTCGGTCAGCGGTCTAGGATCGGGACGCCGAAAAGTGCATGGGTAATCAGTACATCATGTGACCATGGTGGGGAGCGTTTTCACGTCTCACCATAGAAGTAAAATAGCCGAAAATCTATCGACTGTGAACGCATTAGACTCGAGCTTGTCTAAGCAATATTAAATTGGGATTCAACATGTGAGGACGCGGATATTGTCGTGGAATGAAAAAGGACCGATTGGGAATCATAAGCGTGAGAACGTGAATATCGTCTAGGGGCGAAATAGAGCATTACCTTGCAATTAGAAGCGTTAGGACGGATTATCATTTTGTCGTTGGATATGAATGAAATATATCGGTGTATCGTTCACGGGTTTCGTTGCTGAACCATCGAAGGAACAAAACTAATGTTTAATGAATCAACGCGTTATACACGAGAGAAAATGAATATCTCAGAAACAATGAGATTAATATCGAGTGTGACGCGAAGTCCACGATGAGTTTGCAATTCTTGTGAGTCAGCGAATACTATTATATGCTATCGGCACCGAATGAAGGGGGGGGGGGGGGGGGGGGGGGGGACGTCTCTGTACGGGAAAACCTCAGCTGAATCGTGAAGCGTCTGCGTCCGTCTTTTGTATTATCACGTACGTAATAGGCGCAATGTTCTGTTGTGTGCATGATTTTATTGTTCACAAATACCTTGTTGCACTAAGGATTTGACAGGATTGAGTTATCGATGTTGCGATTTATATGGTATGCTGTATGGAAGAATGAGTAAATTTCTATATGAAGTATGTTCCTGTGTGTCTTCTTGAATAATTGTTATTATTGTTGTCTCCGGTGTAATTGGAGTAAAACGCGTATAATCGTTCGGGTAATCGCGCATTGATTAATCGTTCGAGTCCCAGAGGGTATTGAAAAAACACTGTCGAAAAATCCCGAACAGCGCAACAGCTTGGGACTCGGAAACGGTTAATGAATTGATGTTGTTCGATATGAACAAGTTTAGATCGCGCCTCACGCAAATTAATGTGGTTTTTCTGTGTCTGTGAACACGCGTATGTTTTTGATATCAAAAGCATCATTATTTTTCCACATATTTATTTTGCACAATATTATATTCGATGCAACACATTTTCAGCCACCCCCTTTACCGTTTATTAGCTATGGTAGATAATTATCAAAAGAACTATCATACGATCATTCTTTTTGTGTAAATTTGATTGATGACCGGCGAGGGTTTCTAACCAGAAGTACGGAGAAAAATTGCAGTTATGACCGCGAGATTCGCGAGGAATTATTTGATTGAAATAACAAGCCATTCGTGTGAGCACTTGGGCGTTCCATAATTCGACGGCGATTTTTTCCCTAGATTCTGTCGCAACGTATAACATACATCATATATCTATCTAATATATATAATTTTCGTGTGACGATGTTGATCAGGGATGAACTCTGGAACTAACTGTGTTTTGTTTCAACTTGAGAGATAGGAAAGTTTTTATTCAGATTTTTTTTTTTATTAAATGCAATAGTTCCCAAGTTCCCCAACGTATTGTGTTTTTCATATTATTACTTATAATATAATATTGATATTGTAAAGAGGTAAGATTTGTTTGTTTGTTTGTTTGTTCGTTTGATTGTACCGAATAGGCTTTGAAACTACTAGACTGATTTTAACCATTTTTTCACCAACAGAAAGCAACATTATTAGGAAATAACATAGACTATAGTTTAATTTCAAAAAAAATTAGAGATCCTTAACAAAACTGCAATAATGTAATCCAAAGTAGCCAAATTTTGCCTATAGTAAGTATTCATTATTACCTACACAAAAGTCCGGGAATATATTTAACTATCATGGTCAAATCACAATAGCAGCTTTTGTGTTCTAAAATTTGATGAGATCGCTGGTGGAAACAAGCGTTAGTTACACTCGTATCGTTGCATCAATTCTTATTCAAATAAAAGTAATATCCTCATGGGTATTCGTGTAACAGTAAAATACTTTTAATTCATTTGATTCGGACATTTAATTTCGAAGTCATCATCACTAGTACAGAAATGCAATACGCGAATCGTTCGACGCCACCGCGACGTTCTCTACTCTATAGAGTGGGCGATAATCTCACGGCATCAAAACTTACGCGGGTGGAACCGCGGAGCGCAGATAGTGTTATATACAGGGTGTCCCATTTCAATCTTACAACTGAATTATCTCAAAAAATATTGCTCTGATCAAAAATTGTTTGGAACAAAAGCTTCAGTGTTCAAAGGGGGACGTTCAAACAAAATTTTGTTGGAGGTCGCAAATTTTAAATGGCGACGTTACGATGGCTGACATGTTTTTTTTAAAGAAAACCTAACTTTTTTTCATGACAAAACAATGCATTGCGTTAAAACTAACAACTTTTGTAGGAAACATTTTTCGATTCAGATTGTGGTTTTCATCTTGGAACTCCATTTTTGACCATTTAGCGCTGTCCGGAAGGTACCATAAAAAGTGTGCATGTATCTGTGTGTGCGTGTCTTAGGTTGCGCAATTATGGGCATGTTTGTTTCTTTCACGAAGAAGGAAATGCTTATCGCATGATAAGAAAGTCGGACTTCCCCGGAATAGTCATGACTCCACGACTGTTACGTGCAGTTTGCCTCACGGGTCACTGTCATCTACCAGGAGAAATTCACGTCAGCTATTACTCTAGGTCTTCTTTATGGCTTTATTATGTCTCAGCCGAATTCCCTTGTGCACTAATTTCTGCATAACATACTTCAGCATTTGTATGGATCACCAGTTGCTGTATGACGATGATATTGGATGAGCTTGCACACCTTTGGCTGCCAATGCTCAGGTATCCTTCCGATGCATCATGAGTGTTTTCTTCAACGTAAAACTCGTCATCGATTCTTTATTTAGTTTGGTCCGCAGGTGCCATTTAATTTCGCACCTACCCTCTGAATCTTCGAAGTTTCGAGAGGGCACTCCCCTATCCGCCACCTGGGGACGCGCCGTATAGCAGTTTATCTATCTGCCGACGGTGTGTGTGTGTGTGTGTGTGTGTGTGTGTGTGTGTGTGTGTGTGTGTGTGTGTGTGTGTGTGTGTGTGTGTGTGTGTGTGTGTGTGTGTGTGTGTGTGTGTGTGTGTCGTTGCCTTGGCCCTTTTTAAAGATGTTCAAATATTCCACCGTTCATATTCAAACATGCCTGAACTCTTCTCTGGAAGCCATCAACTGTTCGTAAGAGAACATCTGTGTTGTTGGAACCTGGCGGTAAACCACATTCTTGAGGTAGCCCCACAAGAAAAAATCAGGAGAGGTAAGATCAGGTGATCTTGGAGGCCAACGGGTGGGACCATCTCGTCCAATCCACCGTCGTCCAAATACTTCGTTCAGATGATTTCGAACAACCCGAGCCCAATGAGCGGGTGCACCGTCTTGTTGAAACCACATCCGTTGACGTTTGTCGAGGTCAAGATTTTCTAGCAAAATCGGAAGATCATTTTGCAGAAAATCGAGGTAACGGACAGCTGTTACAGTTCCCTCGAAGAAGTAAGGGCCTATTATTTGTCCGTTGATGATGCCGCACCAAACATTCAAACTCCACCGATGCTGATGGCCGATCTGCCTCACCCAATGTGGATTCCGATCCGACCAATACCGAAAATTCCATCGATTTACCTCACCTCGATTGTTGAATGTAGATTTATCAGTCAACATAACGAACCGGAAAAAATCTCTGAATTGAGCGATTTTTCGCAATGCCCAACGACAAAATTCCATCCTTAGCAACAGGTCAGAATTGGGCGTGTCTTGATGAAATTGAAGCCGATACGGGTGGAGTTTCGCACCCTTCAATACCGTGTGCACCGTGGATTTAGGAAATCCTAGTCGTTCTGAGATCACTCGAACACTGACATGAGGATCAATTGCCACCATGGCTACGATTGCCATGGTTCGAGCCTCATGCGGCCCATCAAAATCTTCCATGATGGTCGGACGACGTAGGTGATAACGTTTAATCCGACCTGCTCTTGCTCTCTGTTCGAGTGTACGAATTGTTTGCCGGGATGGGTGACGACGATTGGGATACTCACGGCGATACAAACTTTCGGCTTGCGAATAA
>JAPYZF010001535.1:0-11533 GCA_030523045.1 Meteorus cinctellus
CTATTGTTCGTTGAACAGTTTTAAATCTTGACCCGATTGATAGGACGGCAAATTGTCGACTCCATACGCCAAACAACCGTTCAACTGTACAACGAGTGCAGATTTGCGACTCGTTGTACAGCTGTTCGGCTGGTGTCACAGGGTTGGCTAGTGGTGTCAACATGTAGGGTAGATTAGGATACCCTGAATCTCCCAAAAGAATTGCATCACCGAATCTTCCAGCTTCGAACGAGGCTTTGATGCGGGAATGATCGAAAATGGTTGCGTCATGTGCAGCTCCAGGCGAACGTGCAACGATGTCGATTATTTCCAAATCGCTGTTAACAATGGCTTGAACATTTATCGAAAACCAGCCTTTCCGATTCCGATAAAGCTCGGCATTGTCTCCGCCTACAATAACGTTTATATATTAATTATCGAGAATTAATGCATAAGTAAATTTTTTAATGCACATATGAACATACCGTATGATTGGGTTCGGACATGTTTACAGTCGATACAGCCGATGACTCGGGGAAAATCAGCTTTTTGAAAAAAACTCCGTTGGCTATGGCGTATTTCTTCAGGTGTTTGTGGAAATGGGATGAAGTGCGGTCGAAGACGAGCAATAGGCGGGGATACTCGATGCACGATACTCCATGCTGTGACCTTACTCACCCCACAAAAGTCACCGATAGTTATCAAAAAAGAGCCTGTAGCGTAAAACCGAAGAGCAACAAGGAGCTGGATCATCGCGGGAACGGCCGCATTCCTGAAACATTATATTATGCACAGGATTTTTTACTTCTGTTGCAATTTAATTGGTGCTCTCTTTCTACTGAAAAATGAACAATTCGGCATTCTTTCACCTGTTAGTTTGATGATCAATTTCTCCTTGAATCCTTTCAAGCAAATCAAAAATGCTTCTTTTTGAAAAGCGGAATCGAGCTTTAAAATCGATTTCATCGAACTGCCTGTACCAATCTATCCTAGGTTGGATCACTATCTTCGCCGCAAATTTTCATTATCATCACCATCGTCATCATTGTCGAAGAGCACACGAAAAACATCGTTCATCGTATATATACTACAAAATAAATTGGTTTCAGTGTATTATTGCGATTTTTATAATTTAATTCTACAATGAAATGCAGTCTCAAACTATCTTGTTATTTATAACGCGAATAATAGTTTTAAGTTTGGACCATCACGACATTTTATCTTATTTTATTCCAAAGAAAAAAAAACAATATTGTGCAATATACATACCTTTTCGGTGAGTAGCGATATATTCCAATTTGAATTACCCGCTATAGGTTAGCTGACGCGTGGTGAGTGACAGTTCGATGGTAGCGCGAAGTTGGGCTGGTGGTCGAGCTATTCGTCATATTTGTACCACTGAGACTCAACTTAAGTTAAGTTTTGGTCGAACTCGCTCTATGACACCTTCAATGTTCAGGTTCAAGCAGGAAAAAATTGTTGATTAATTTTTGCATAATTCCTTGAAAAATTGCGATATAATTCTTTTTCAGGTGGATTACCATTTCATCATCTATTCAGTACGCTCCTGAATTTTATCGTTCCTTAATTTTCATATTTAATATGTTTTCGAAATGTTCATTCATTAGGGGTCCGAAATAGGCGTGGCTTGTGCAAGCTACAGCACCCATTTTCGGTCGTATTTTCACCCCCCTGGAGAAATTATTAATATTAGTCCTACAGTTCCGGGAGTCAAGATTTACTTCAGGAAATTTCCTCCTCTTTCCGAATCTCTTCTTAGATTTGGAAAATCTCCTTTAGTTTTTGAGATATTCGCAAAAAACAAAACCCCCTTTTTTTTAGTTTCTTGTTAATAACTTGTGACGGTACGGTGAAACACCACGTCATGTCAGAGTTATTTCAATTCTGATTTTTATCTTTTATGCCCACATGAGTGGCAAAGGAACCCCACAAGTGTCATGAAAATGATAAAAGAACATTTCACTCAACCACGGGCTATTGCCCGAGTTTATCTGTTTCTTGTTCGCAGTTTAACGAATAAGGTGGGCGACGTAAAATCCTATTTCGAAGATAGATGCTCGTAAAATTCAAATACAAGGAGGAAGGGGAGTTGTACAAAACCAAATGAGACTAGGAAAGGGAGACATGTGACGATTCGACAACCAATAAGATATGAGGACTCCTTTGCGAAAAGAGGAGAGGATTTTCTTTGTTGGTTAAATTACCACCACTTGCGTTTCGGCTGGCGTCGAGACAAGTCGAACTTCGAGAGTAGTCACAGGAGAGTCTTTCATAGCACAGGGATAATCCACACTGTAGAATGGACACAGCCATTTACAGTCTCATTATTAATATCATGGCTCGGAGCCATGAAAAATTAATAACTTATTGAAACTTGTGATACCAATTATTCAGTACATCGAAGGTGAAAGGGACTTCACTGAAACAATTTTGAAATAAAATAAAGTAGATTCTTTTCGGTCAACTCAGTGTTTATTCGGGGAATAAATTCAACTGCTAAATAAAATTTCTTTGTTCAATTATAAATGGATGTTGTGCAGAAGGATCGTTTGCTTGATCTATCTGTTCGGTTATCTGTTTTGTCGCGTTGGCTGAATCCTTCTAGAAGAGTAGAATACCTCGTGTTCGAGAATGTTCGAGAATGTTATAGAATATGGTAGAATATTCTCCATTAGTGGCAACTCTTGACCACAGGAGCACTCTGTCACGTGATTGAAATTAGGGAACTACTTCCCTAATGTATCATTACGCTTCTCCTGCCTAACGCTATGCAAATGTATCTTTGTCTCATTAGTACTGACTGATTTGCCTACAAGCGTGCACGCTTCTCGCTGCCATAATTCTGAATTTTTGCCTAGCTTAGTTCTGCCGCCTCTCTGCATTAATCAATTGCGTACAATATTGTTACTCTGCTTTCGTGTTTGTTGTAAACCTCAATTAAGGGTGATTAATTTGTAAAACTGAGCATTTGCAGCCTTACAACCTGCAGTGCATGCGTATGTGTGTGTGTGAGCGTTAGTGAATACTTTGCATCACTAACTGACTGCCTCCTCGCTTGTGCAAACCGTGTATTTGTGAACGTTGTAAATTCAGTGGCTGCGCAAAACATTATTGTTGAACTTTTGTACATTTGTTGAGCAGTGTGGCCTTACAACCCACACTGCATTCATTAACTATTGCCTTCTGCAATAGGATTCTTACACTAAATAACGGTTATTTTTCCATCTAAATGAAAGAAATCAGCAATTTTATTTTAATCTGGGCATTTCAATTATTGAAATCCCAAACACCTTGAAAGATTCATAATACAACATGCATTTCATTGATCAATTTAATTAGTTATAGCGTTCAATGAGATCCCTCACACTCTAATTTGGTACACAATAAAATATTATAATCGCTTATAAAATTGTTAATGATCTTCGAGTATCATTATACATTATTTTCCATACAATAGTAAAGTTTAGTATACCGATGTGGAAAAACAATATAATGTCAATATAATGTCAGTATAATGATTTCGCATATAACGTCATTATAATGACATTATAATGTCATTATAATGGAGACAAAAAATTCAAATTAGTTCATCTATCCCATATCAGGATAAAAGTATGAAGACAACTAAAAATGCGCTATCAAGACATCTTCTCATTGATTTGTCAAATATTAATCAGGAAGGGTGATATCAGAAGGAACTATTTGGAGTCAGACCTGACGTATTTCTTCTCCTAGCAACTACCAGCATTGAATATTGGTACTTATTTCGATTTAGAATCGATTGCGGGACTAAAATGAGTAGATAAAAATTTTTCCGGAGGTTGATCAGTGTTTTGACTGATCCGATAAAATATTGACGTTCTGTAAACTTAACGATCAAGATGTTTTTTTTTTGATCTTAGACAGTTCAATAAAATTTTTTTTATAAAAAAATTTTTATTACATTATAACATCAAGTATAACAAATATAAATGCAAAAATTCTCAATAAGTAAAGTTATTAATTTTAGTCAAATTCAATTCATTGTTCCCTGCATTCTGTTAGTTCATTCCGGAGACTCTGCTTGATTGTTTTTTTATCTAACTTCTTCCATTTTCGTTCTTTTCTGTAGACCTCCAGGTATTCTGAAAAGTTAAGAAATAAATACGTACATACAAATAATTACATGCTCATTTAATACACTAATGCAATTAGTGAATTCATTCATCTATCTATCGATTCATTTGACTTAAAAAATATATAGTCTGTTAAAATAGCATGAAATTCATTAATTAACGTTGCGACGTGGATCGCGGGAGAAATCCTCCGTCGAATTACCAACCACGAAATAATAATAATATTAGCAATAATAATAATTTTTAACTATTATCGCGGTTTTTATTTCTTTTCGTCAATCAATTCAAGCAATTGATTAATTGTATTCTTCGCGACAACTCGCGAATTAATTTCTTGTTTGGGCGCCAAGTACCTTACGGGCACTACTCGTATTTTGTTAAAATTTGTAACCCTGAAAGTTATCCAGACTCTTGGCGCGGAGCAACCCACGGTGATTTTCCGCTGCCCGTCTGCTAAATGCCGGCTGTGATGAATGGGCAAGGTTCTACAGAATCTACTTAAATATAATCTTTACCAAATACGTGGATAATGATAATTTTATTAGTAACGATACGCAACTCGCGTGATAAAGAATCCACGGCGCGTGCTGCGGGAAGCGCAACACCAATAGCGCACAATAACCAAAAGAATATAATTATTTATAATCGATAATCTCGCGATCGTAATTATGACTCGCGACAATCCCTGAGCCAAATAATAAAATACACAATAATCTCTAATCGGAATCAACACACATACCTGAGCACACCCAATCATTCGTCCAATCACCCCACTCATTCAATTCCACACAGCGTGACAATTTCACTCTTTGCTGGAACAATTCAATCCCAAATAGCACGCACGAAAAAATGTACCGCGCTTACCCTCGATGCTTGGAGATGGTGATGATGGTTGCAATCGGGTGCTGACTGTCCGTGAACTCTTTCTAGTCCGCAAAAGTTCCACCTTGGATGGCACGCTGATATAGGTCGCCAAATCCGCTAATTGTAGATATTCCTCGTGATGCACAGTACTACTATCAAGTCTTTTCTTTTTTTTCCGTTGCACGGCTCGCGTCACTGGGCGGATACTCTTACCGCCACTACTCATTCGCGTAACGCGTGGTTCAATCTCAAAAATTGCTGAGAATATTTTTGTTAACACCGCAAGCAGTCTTGACTGTCACACTATATCTTACTCTTGGCAGTCCCGAAAAACGAATGAATGTTCTTCTCTTTTCTTGACCAGCGGCCCTTCCCCTTATTTACAATCTTCGTGCCTAGCGCACAACTTCTCCTTTTTCTCCCTCTCATATATTTTGTCCCTTGTTTACAACTATACAAAGGCAAGTTTGTCACGTTGTCGCTGTGTTTATATTTCGAGCGGTTCATCTAACTCTCCGCGTACACACGCACACTTACATTCGCACAACTCACATACTTCCAAATTCGCGTGCCCAACAACGATCCTCCGGAATCCCGCGATGTCCAACGATGCACAATTCGTAACCACGAATCATTCCAAGTGTTTCGGATCCGTGGAGCCCCTCGGAAATAATAAACGTGCAAAGGAATTAGCAACTGAAGGTGATGTCACCACTAATTCTCCTTTGATTGACCGATGACCCGCGACTTTTCCATTATTATTATTATTATTGCTGCCGCCTAGCGACAGTCGAGGACTTGGACGATTCACCACGTCACAACGTGTAGGGTTAATCGTTTGTCAAATTTGTCTTTCCAAAATCTGAGCTATAAAATGTAAATCTATTGTTTTCATTTTTTTATGTATTACCCATTAAAATGTGTAAGCCATGTTGATCCAAGTAAGCTCTAATCCCGTTACGTCTGCACTTTCCTCTTTCTTTTCCTTTTGAATTGCACAACGTACACTTTTTTATCGCATCTTCAGTGAAAATCAACGCCATTAACCCTCGGGCTAAACTCCTCAAATCATCGGTGGTGGATTTTAAATGTCGTAGGCCTTGTGCATTCACATAAATGTTACTTTGAGGCACCAATTCAACTGTGCCTGATGATTCGCCTATTGGTGGCTGTTGAACATTTCTAGTCGGTGGATAAATGTCAGGTTTAATCTGAAGTTTTTGTCGCGCTAATGAGTAACTTTTAAGTGGATAATCTGGTTCCGAAATATCAATAATTCTAGGTCTCTTCTGCTCAGGCATATCTATTTCATTATCATGAAATGCGGGCGATTGCGAATTCCGTCGGTATGGCCGAATATGCTTACGCGGATCTGAAAATGTTTAAAATATTTAAAAAACTATACTATAAGTTTGAATAAAAATTACCATGTGGGCCAAAGGATCGACTCTGGTGTACTACTGGCGCTGGTGAAATGTTTCTTATTGCTCGTTGGAAATTTTCTGGATAATTATTACCAACGAAATTGTTGAGTTCTCTAAAGGTGGACGGATGATTTTGAAATTTTTCGTGAATATTTTTGCTAAAGATTGAAGCTTGCTCTCTGTAACATGTTGATGAGCCAGGTAAATGTTCTTGAGAGTGAGAACTTCCATAATTTTTCTTGCACGAATTATTATTGAAAAAATCTAGGGCATCTATGAAATCGTTGGTCTTCAACAGTGCTTCAGTTAGCATTGGTTTCAAATTGTTACATCGCGTGACAATCATCAACATCGCTCGAATGATGCCGTAAAATTTTACCTCATTTGTCTAATTACCTGGGAAATTCCCGGGGCCGTATCCCGGCTAATGTGTTTGTAATGCATTGAACGGAACGGTCGCCTTTAGGAAAGTAATTTACAAATAGACATATTTCCTGATTCCTCAAGCAGATAGCCCTGTCGCAACTAAAATATTTCGGCTATCTAAAGCCCAAAAATACATAAGGTTTCAAACATTCATCGTAAAACTATAGTATCATTACCGCGATAATGATGTAACATTTATTAACAAAATTTTATCGTAATTGTAAATGCCAACGCACGTGCGAATGCGCACGCACGTGGGTTGTCATCTGCGGGCGTAACCTCACCGCCACTTTTCCCAAAGCAACACCGGGAAGGGGCAAGGGCCCGGAAAACCAGGCTCTGATTGGGCATGAACCGATGCTCCAGGGGCCCAAATGGGGAAAGTGGAAAAGCACGAAAAGGCACTTCGAACTTTGCATTTTTCTCGATACTTCACTTCTTTCTTGAACGTTCCCGACAAGTGTCTCACTTTTGTATTCACGAGTTAGTCAGCCTAACCACGTGCAACGAAAATTTCGACAAGTGTCCTCACACTTTTGTATTTACGAGTTAGCCAGCCTAACCACGTGCAACGAAAATTTCGACAAGTGTTCTCACACTTTTGTACCAATAGTTTATCAGCCCAACCACGCGTTAAATTTAAAATCAGTGTAAACAGCCAATACTCCAGTCAGTAAAGAATCGAGCCAACGTTCAACAAACAAAACCAGAGAAATCAGGTATCGTAGGGAATAATTAATTAGTAAATTTAAATAACCAATGGTCTGTAGCTACGGTAGAGTCCTATAATATTGCTTCATGTAAATTCACTATTGCCTATGTTTACAAATAAATTAAATTGCATTTTAAGAAATAATTGCTATTCTAATCAATATAAAAAAATACAACACATCCCAACACTCATCGCGATCCCAGTCTATAGGTTTAAAAACCTGGACCGAAAATTAATATAAACCTCGTTTTCAGACATAACAAATTATTTACCAATAATTCTCGTAATTCCAATTCTTTTTCGTTAAGAGCCTTCCTTTCCTGGAAAAGAATTTTTTTTTCGATAATTACAAGTAAAATGTAATATAATCAAATATTACGTTATCTGGTTGTTGTTGATATTTTTTGGAAAATGGTGCTGTGGATGGTGAATTAAATCTCCAGCATGGTTTGTTTCTCTGTAGATAATCAATCGTTTGAAGGCTGTTGTCACGTTGTGCTTTTTTCTTCACGTCCTGTTTAAGGAAAACAAGAGTTAGAATTTATTAATTATTCAAATTATTGTTAAATAATATTTAATTTTTCTTTAATTTTTTTTCCTCCGGGTTGTGGAATTTTTTTATGGTTAGAATTATCAGGGCTGTCTTCTTTCGATTTTTCTATAGATTTCTCCCTTTTCAACAAAATTCTATCCATTTCTTTTTTGGAGTACTTTTTCCGATTCTGAAATATTAATTTATTACTTTTATAACCTAATAACATAGGAATTTGACAAAAACTTAAAATATTAATTAATAACTTGAAATACTTATTAGAAATCTTCAAGACTGTTCCAGTCACTGTTCTTTGTCTCCGTTGACTTACATTTTCAGTATCATAAAATAAGATTTTCGATCCCATAGCAATATCTGTTCCACTTTCAATAACTATTGACTTTAAGTGATGAATATAAAGACAGGTATCATCTCCGCAGATTAAATATTGCATTTTTGAATAATCAAATCGTGTAACTATCAAATGTCATTTGTCTATGCAAACAAAATACGTATACGAACAAGATACCATAGTAACCGATATTATTTTTATTCACAGTTATTTGTATTCTACCTGACGATCCAGATAAGATATGAGCATTCGATAAATAAGATAATTAGCTATTTACAATATCATTTTAATGAAAATGCGCCGACGATATCGCAAATATATTACTGACCCGGAGATCGTAAGAAATATCAACTGTATTTAGTAACTCAAATTCAGCAATTTAATTTTTATTGTTTTTATAGTTCGTACTTCCTCGAAGAAATTCAATTCGACGGCAGAAACGAAAAAAAGAAAATATTACAACAGCCGATAGTTCATCTTCTTCAAACGATGATGATCTGAATGATAACGATAATTTTTCATGTAATGAAAGCGAAGATGACAATGATACAATGTGGTCAGAGAAACCCCTTCATAACCACTCATCGATAAACTGCGGTAATTTTCTATATAAAATTCTAAAATACTCCCTTACAAACTCATTGACAAAAAGAGCAACAAAAGAGCTACTTCAGATGTTCCATGAAGTTTTACCTCAACCTAATAACATCCCTAGAAATAAACATCAATTTAAAAAATTTATAAAATCTGAAATACCCTCGTTTGACACGGCAGTACCCAAACATGTAATCTGTGGAGGCTGTGGGCATTACAGAGGTGAATTCCTCAAATATGAAGATGATGTTCCGTGTAATTATTGTCAACTAACCTCAACAGTAGACATTTTTGATGAATATGATATTGTTCCAACATTAATAGATTATTTTCAACGAAGAAAATTATACTCTTTGATAGATGAGAATGAAGTTACAAGAAATGAGATGGAGGGTATTTTATCAGATATTATGGATGGGGAGCAAATAAAAAAAATTAGCGTGTAAGACTCCACACACAGTAGAAGTGAAACTTCACGTATCTGCTAGAATACCAATATAAGAATGAGACGAATATACTGTAGAGAAGAATGAGACGAATATACTGTAGAGAGGGCTTAAGGCAGAGAGGGGGAGAGAGAGATTGATTGATTGATTGATAATTTATTCATGCCAAGGCACAGGCCAAATGGCAATATTAACCATAAGTACAAAAAAAAAGAAAAATTTTTACATAAAATATAACAATAAATGTAAGTACAATACTTAATCTAATAAAAAAAAATTTGAAATATAAAATACAAAATATAAAAGTCTAACAGATTCAACCAATTATTCCATGTTATTAACTCTACCTTAATCTTTCAACCAAAATTCCTACGAAATCTCAAGTAATCATTTTTAATTTTTGAATTTAATTGTCCAGATTTAACAAATATTCAAACATTTTATTCTTAAACACTTCACTACTGCTTGAGTTCACAATATCATCAGGTAGTTCTTCCCACATACGAATCACGGTGACCAAAAAAGAGTGCTCCATATAGGTAGTAGCAAAATTTGGTAATTTGAAAAAAAAATGTTTTTTAGCTGCTAACCTATTTGAACGTCTTACAACAGTGTCTTCTGTGAATAATTCTCTTAAGTACTTGGGTTTTCCAGTCTGAAGTAAATTATAAAAGTAACAACTCATATAATACATTCGATGATACTTAACAGATAGCCATCCCAGCTCTCGTCGATAAGGGGTGATATGCTCATCTTTCTTTAGATTAAAAACGAATCGTATTGAGCAATTTATTGCATGTTGAAGTTTTAAATTGTTTTCAGATGTTGAGTCTACCAGAACAACAGTACAATAATCGATAAGCGGTAAGATGGTTGCTGATACTAATAATTTTCTTAAAGGAGTTGTGAAGATGTTTTTCCTAACTTTGAGACAGTGTAGAGCCGAATTTACTTTGCTTACTACTAAGTAACATGTTGATTCCATGACAGATTTCGACTTATATGGATTCCTAGGCACTTGGTAAAATTGACGTAGGGAACGATGACACCATCAATCACTACCGGTGGAATATCCAAGTTCTCAATTTGTTTCAATTTGCTGTTTGAGCCCAGGATCATGGCCTTGGTTTTAGACAGGTTTATCTCTAATCCATGTTCTCTTGCCCAATTTGCAACTGATTGCGCATCAATATTAACTCTCCTAATGGCTTCATCCAGCTGGTACAATAAGAAGTTGAAGAGTATATATTTATCATCAGCGAATAACCCATGTCTACAGTAAATTAGCCGTCCAGCCACAGAATTCATGACTATCAAGAACAAGATTGGTCCCAGCACAGAACCTTGGGGAACACCAGATGACGTTTTAAGAAGTTGAATTGGAGTTCCAAGATCATTCAATAATGACTGCGATCGGTCTGATAAGTAAGAGAAGAACCAGCTAATCGTGTCTGTTGAGAATCCAAGTTCAAATAACGCAATAAGAATGTCTTTGTGATCAACGTAATCAAAAGCTTTGCTCAAATCAAATAGAACTAATATAGTTAATTTATTCTTGTCCATAGCCTCCCTTATGTCATCAGTGAGTTTCAACAATGCTGTTTGTGTACTGTGATGCTTCCTAAATCCAGACTGATAGGGATCAAACAATTCATTATCCTCCAAGTATGATGTTACCTGGTTTGCAATGATTCTTTCAAAGACTTTAGCTAGATGAGACAAATTTGCAACTGGTCGAGTGTCTGACGGAGATCTGGGTGATGGAATTTTGTTGAGAGGAATTATATAAATGATCTTCCAAACATCAGGAAAGATACCACAATCGAGAGATCTATTAAATAAGTCTGTGAGAAAGAGTGAGATTTGCGGTAAATGATCTCTCAGCCATCTCAGATCAATACCGTCAGGGCTATTTCCTTTTGATTTGAATAATGTAAGGTGCAATGCTTTAGTGACATCGACTATATCGATCTTGGTCCAATGAAATGAGTAATCAACCTTCTTAGTATAGTCTATAGGTAGATTGTCAACGAAGTTAGTATCACATGGAGGATGTTTTCTGACTATA